>VYZP01054938.1:48754-64522 GCA_013400635.1 Hypocryptadius cinnamomeus
ATGTCTTCTTTTGTATAGATTATTTCCTTTCCACCTGGTCTCAGCATTGTTATGAGATGGGAGAAGAAGCAACACAAAGTACCATCACCTACAAACTAGAAACTGAATGATCTTTTCTGTTATGACTTCTTCTTGGAAAGTAGTCTTAGAAAACAATGTCTGTACAACTGGTGATGACATCAAAAGCAACAGCACTAACTTAGTAAAGAGAAATGCAGATGAGATTTCATACAGAGACACATGAATCCATGGAAAGTCCTGCTTCATAACCTTTGTGAATTTCCCATAGCTTAAAGATTAAAAAAAAAAAAAAGCTTTTTTTTTAAAGTTCATGTTTTTTCACATCTCATGGTACATTTTCATAACTGCACGAGAGTGGATGTTGTGGGAGTGAGGCAATGGTTTTAGGAATGTTCTCATTATTGTGATCTTGAGGAAAAAGTGATGCTCTCTGACACTTAAGATGGTTTGGTGTCAGTAAAAAGTTTCTGTTCCAGCTGCTTTGTTCTTTAAAGGAACAAAATACTGAACCAACTCAGTAGTCTGGAGGGACATGCACATGTGGCTGGAGAGATTCATTGCTGTTTCTGAGCCTGGTTACCTCTGATCCAGCTGGAAAAGAGAAGCAGTTTCTCAGTTACCTGCAAACTGCTACATAGCTGAGTCAGCAGGGGAGCACAGCAAGGCTCAACACTGGTTTAAATTCATTTCCAAGCATGTGCTGTTGGGTTACAGCTTTTGTTTAAAGAGGCTCATACAGCACTGACTCCTGGATCATCTGAACTCTGCTATGTCAGCATATACCCAAAACGATCTGCTGAGACTTCTGCGTTCAGCACCTTGTCCTGAAAAGCACTTGCTCTGGCCAGCACTGCTCATAACTCACTCGCTGGCTGGGCAGGCAAGACTATAATTGTTTATGCAAAGAATGCTCCTCGCCTATACCCAGAGGGTCAGTCCTATCTGTGGGTTCATGGGATAATTACCAAAACCTGGAGGACCACAGCACTTCTATGGTCTAAGCTAGGATTTTCACTACTGCTTGACTTATTAGCTCTCTCCCCAAATTTCACAGAATGCAGAAGAAACAAACTGCAACCGAATCACAGATTGGTGCCAGCACCACTCAGTTGGTTTTGCAGAGTGAAATTAAAAATAGCTGCACCAGAAAACTTCTCATCTCTGAATGCACAGAACATACCTGCAAAGAAGCAAGTCATAGAATCACAGAATATCCTAAGTAGGAAAGGATGTAAAAGGATCGTCGAGTCCAACTCCTGGCCCTGCACAAGACACCCCAAGAAACACAATACATGCCCTAGGGTATTGTCCAAATGCTTCTTGAACTCTGTTAGGATGGTGCTGTGACCACTGCACAGGAGAGCCTGTTCCTGTGCCCAGCTGCCCTTTGGGTGGATAATCTTTTGCCCATATCCAGCTTGAATCCCCCTAATGCATTATCTCAGGTCTTATCACTCACCAGAGAGGAAATCTGTACCTGGTCCTGCTCTTCCCCTTGCAAGGAAGTTGTAACTGCAATGGGGTCTCCCCTCAGTCTCCTCCAGGATGAGCAAGCCAAGTGGCCTCAGAAGAGTGTCATACGGCTTCCCCTCACAACTGAACAAAACTACGAATGGAGGGAGCTGTCAAATGGAGGATAAAATGATAACAGGATTGTGAAAGAGGAGAGCAGAGTAACTTTACAAGAAAGGCACAGGTATAAAGTGAACTGCAGAAGATATGGGAAAAAAATAGACATGCAAGAGAAAAAAAGAACAAAAGAAACAAGATAGATATATATATATATATAATGAGAAAACATACACAAGCAGAAAGGTATGTAGAAGGACGACGTGGTAGGAAATTCTAGTTTGTGCTTAATCGCATTTGTATCTGGTATACAGTAAAGGCATTTCAGATTTGATGTTATCATTATCTCTTTTTTTTATATTGATTGTTGGCGTGAGGAAATCCCTAGTAACAGGTCATAAGTCCCTTTTACTTTGTCCTTGTCCCAGTGAGCTACTAGAAAAGCTGTCTCTAGGTTTTTTAACAAAAGGAGACAGTGATTTACAATCTAAATTAATTTTGATGAAGAAAGCAGGGAGAAAAAAAATTCTTTGGCAGCTGCTGTCAGGTGAGGCTGGTCTTCTCCAATGAGCTAGGCTGGGTCAAGGCAAGGCCGAAAGACTGTAAGAACTAGAATAAAATGACATTGGGGGAAAACAATTCAAAAGACTTCTTACTGCTTTCTGCTTGCTGAGACTGTGAAATAACACTTACTGCAGGCTGCATGGATGGGGGAGGGCCTGACAGCTACAGCAGCAGGAGTCTTGCATGACCAGAGCTTCACTCACAGAGTCTGGTCACAGCTGGGGCACATGTCATTTCTTCTCCAAGTCTTTCCTTTGCCAGCTAAGTCTTTTACAGAAGCAGCTGCAGGAAGCTGGATGGACTTCTATCTACTGGATAAAAGTTGCTGGAAAACTTAAATCCTTGCATAAATGTACTTTTGCACTTGATTTTTCAGGTGGTTTTTCAGTGATTTTTCAGAACTGCTGACTTCTTTCCTTTTGAACAGTTTGAACTATAAGATGACAGAATAAAAAGCATAAAGTTCAAATTTTAGACAGAGATACTCTACTGAAACTAGTAGTTCACAATATAACTGTAGTTGAGCCCAGTTCTTTTTTTATTCCAAATCAGTTTGTTCATCTGTAAGATTAATAATATGGGGAGAGGAGGCCAAGAGGAGAAATTATTCTGTTCTGTATACCTCAAATTAGCAGAAAAAGGCAATTTTTCTTCAGAAACCAGATATGAACAAAGACACTACACTTCGCAGGCGTTTTGCTGTAGTACCTCCCACAATCAGACCTTTCTCTTTAACTGTGGTAAGTTCTTGTCTAGCTTTTGTGCCCTTCTCCCCGTCCTCCCACCTTGCATGTGCTTGAGGGTAAGACCCTCATTAGCCCAAGCTACCATGTAAACTCAAGAATAGAGAACATATTTACCAAGTAGTCCTGTCTAAACTCAATGAGTGCTTCAACCCTTGACTTATACAAGAATTTAAGAGATGATGCTTGACATCTTTTCCACAGTGAGTACATTGCTTTTGAACATGTAGCTTTGGGGGTAGAAAATGGGAGATCCCACAGAGAAACCTAGCAGGGGACTTATGGCTTCTGTTTCTATAATTTCTCAATAACTGAACTACAATTACCACAGCTCAGGGAGATAATAATAAACAGAGCTGCCATCAAATTAAGGCACTTCCCATATGTCTGCACTTCTTTTATATGCATGTGTAAGCGGATGAAGAGGAGCAGAGAGCATTCATATCAAGTGATAAATAACAGCCCCCGGGGTTCTTGGAAAACAAATTGGATAATTATGGAGAACTTAAGTATCATTATTATGATTATTTATTATTAAAAGCTACACAGTAAGAAAAAGCAGCATCAGGTGATTATGGCTGTGTACATAGAGAACTTTCAGCATTTGATTTAAAAAATTCCCTCATGACAAACCAATAATCACCCTTTCAAAATTATGCCATAGAGAGTCATATATACAGAGTGTTGAGTATAAATCTTTTGATTCCCTGTTGTAATGTGCAAAGTGTCACTTCTCACATGAAGGTTGCTGCTGCAGGACCTTGTGGCAGCTGAAAAGCACATGTTGTGCTTCCCCCACCTTCTCCTTCCCAGTTCCTTACAGTTTCTCAAAGTCTCTCTTGATAAATGTCTTCAGAAAAATATTATATGAGGTGCTCACCTATAAAAATATATCCTTCAAGGCCATGTACACAATGAGACCTTAAACACTAACCACACACAAGAAACACTGATCATTTGGTCCAGCATGTAGATGCTGAAGGAAGTAGAAAGCCATCAGTACTCTGTCAGAGTCAAGGTGGAACGTATTAGCAGTTTGTTGTGACTTGATGTTATTCACCTGCTGCCAGAGAGGAGCAAAGCCCCTCACAGATGATGCCCTTTTGTTTAAATGGCCATTTGTGCCTCAAGATATACAGCCTGAAAGTAGCAGCATGTGTGATCAAAGACATGGGACAGCTTCCGTATGAAGAAAAACTAAATACACTTGGACTCCTTGGTGAAAAAGAGGGAATGCGCAAGGGAGGAGATGGCCCAGGTCTGATAGTAAATATCAGGAACAGTTTGAAGGAATTATTGGGAAACTTTTTTTAAGACATTTTCTGCATAGCACAGGGACAAGCAACCAGGTTTAGAGTAAACAAAACCAAGTAATTTTAAAGCCAGCACACAAATATGCTGTAGAGTTAATTCTCAAAATTCATAGCAAAGCTAAGGAATTGAAGTACTTTCAAAAGCTGAAGAAAGCAGAGTAAGCAAAATCCAAACTCATCTCTGCAGTGCTTTTTAGTAAATCACAGAAGTATCAGTTCAAATATGACCCACAGGGAAAAATTTTCTTTTTAAATCCCTAGGAAATGTTTCTACTGTATTAAATCCCTAGGAAATGTTTCTACTGTTTTCTAATGTATTTAACATCTCCAAAATATCAAGGTCATTATAGTCCCATTTCAGGAGCAACTCATTACAGATTTTATAAAATGTTTTCCATTAAGTATTGTTTTTTGGGGGGGACAGGGGCCACAAGGGGTGGATTCTATAAGAAGCTGCTGGAAGCTTCCTCCATATTCAACACAGCCAGTCCCTGGTGGCTCCAAAGACAGACATACTGCTGGCCAAGGCTGGGCCAGTTAGGAATGGAGGCAATGCCTCTGTGATAACAGATTTAAGAAGAAATCAAAACAAAAATTATGGTGCAGTTGTAATTGCAGCCAAAGAAGGGCAGAGTGAGAACACGTGAGAAGAACAACCCTGTGGACCCCAAGGTCAGTGAAGAAGGAGAGGCAGGAGATGTTCCAAATGCTGAGATTCCCCTGCAGCCCATGGAGATCCATGGGGAATGCAGAGATCCATCTGCAGCCCATGGAGGAGCCCATGCTGGAGCAGATGGATGCCTGGAGGAGGCTGTGACCCCATGGGAGACCCATGGAGAGAGGGGCCCTGCTCCCAGGCTGGAGCAGCCCGTCCTTGGAGGACTGCACCTGTGGAAGAGTGACCACACTGCACCAGTTTGGGAAGGACTTGCCTGTGGGATGGGCTCACAGTGGAGAAGTTCATGGAGATCTGTCTCCCATGGGAGAGGACCCCACAGTGCAGCAGGGGAAGGACTCCTGTCCCTGAGCAGTGGGAGAAGCCACGGGTCATGAACCGACCATAACCCCCATTCCCTGTCTGCCTGTGCCACCGGGGGAGGAGGTAGAGCTGGGAAGGACGGAGGGGTGAGGGGAAGGTGTTTTCTCATTATCTTGCTCTGATTTTGCTAGTAGTAAATTCAATTTATATCTCTAATTAGAACCTGTTTTGCCCATGATGGCATTTGAAGAGGGATCTCTCCCTGTCCTTATCTCAATCCATTATTAAACAGAAGTATTTGCTAAATTTTCTCTCCCCTGTCCAGCTGCAGAGGGGAGTGAGTGAGGGGCTATGTTGGGTGCCTGGCACCTGGCCAGGGTCAAGCCACTACACATTATTTAGCATGTTTCCTATATCACACTTGAACCTAATCAGCCTGTGAGAGAAGCAGCTTTATTTACTGTTACAGCTCTTCAATTCAGAAGAAAATTTCAAGATGTGTGTCTTTCAAGGAACATCAAATAGCAGAGCAACCTGACCACATGTACCCTTCAGTTAGTCTTTTCAATATACTGTGACTACTCTTCTAAGTCTTGAAGTGGGTTTTTTCCCCCCAATAAAAATATGACATCTTTTTCCCCATACCGATACACAATCCGTGTACTCAGATTGAATCACAAAATCATAACATGTAGCACAATAACAGCTTGATGCAACATAGCAGCTCAATTCACTACTTTGGTAAAACTATTTCAGCTATATAAGAACAAGGAAACATCAGCGGATGAGGAAGCAGATGTTTTGTCTGTTATTTTTTCACAGTAAAAACTGCAAAAGCATATTGTCAGCATGGCATATTCTTAAATATAGATGATTCTATACAGCCATTGTCCTTTGCATTGAGTTTTGCGAGGCTGCAAATTGCTGATACAGTGCTGCACAGTTTATTTCAGTAATTCTTTAGTTTAAAACAAATAAAATTACAATATCAAAGGAAACAGAATACAGAGGAAAAATGGAAACAGCACTTCAAAGGTGCTCTTCCCTCTTCTATCAACTGCAGAAAGGCCTTTTCAGACCTTATTTGGATTAGAATTATATCCAATTTCAGGCAAGGAGAGAGCAGCAAGGCCTAAGTTCTGACATGCCTTAAGTACTTGAATTTTATTTTGCTATTTTTAGCAAAAATTATTTTGCTAAATTTATTTTGCTATTTTTAAGAAGATTGCAGTGAATTATATTTTTCAGGTTGTAAGAGAAAGAATAGGAGCAGAAATATGTTAGATTTACTTTGAAATTCTTGGCTTGACTTTAAGGGAGTTCATCTACTGTAGTACAAATTTGCATTACATCTAAAAATAATATGTAAGATATTGGCTTGTTATAGCTGGGGTCAATTTGTCTGTTGCATTTGTGACTTATTTAGGGGCTTTCTTTGAGATTCAAGCTCCTTCTATTAGCTAGCAAGAAGTCACTTGACACTTTGCATAAAGATGTCCCAGTGCCTACCTGTGTTTCTTGGAAGGAACTGATAAGTGCCTTTGCCTTGGGTAAGCCACATTATCTGGAGTAGCAGCTGACAGAAGCACAGTAGCATCACTTCGTGTGTCCTAGGGGCACTGGGTCAGTGCAGTGATATTCCTGGTCCACCTGCTCCAACCATAACTACCTCAGACAGAACTATGTCAGACTTGCTCAAGTCACCTCTTTTACTGTCAGACAGACCAAGCGTGGCAGGGAGCAGAGAAGGATTTAGGCAGCAGAGTTAGGACTCACTCTTGCACTCCTCCGTCCCTTTTTCAGGTACTTCTGTCCAAGGCGTAGTGTCAACCTTACAATGCAAACACTTCCCTAGCACATCTCATACTATGTCCCAAAACCAGGATATATTCTTTCAATTGGGTTAATATTCTTTCAATGAACTAATATCCCATATGCCTTTCACCACCAAAATTAGGCCTTACAGTTTAGAGGAATTAACTAGATGATTCCACAGCTGTCCCCAGGTCTTGCTGTCTCCCACATTGAAGGGAGGTTGTATTTTTTTTCTGTGCTTGCACAGATATATTCTGTACAGTCTAATATTAGATTAAATTGTAAGTGCTATATTATACACTGTGATTTTGCGACTATGATTTTGTGCTGATAATAGTAAATCTAGGATCACCTGCAAAAAATCTGGGCATTCTGCTTTTGGCAATACTCATGCTACAAAAGAAAGAGAGAAGCCTCAGAAAATTATGTCATACATCTACTTATAAATATAACAGCCTCAGTGGCAAAAAGCCACATTCTTGCCCTTCTGTACCTGCCCAGACACCTAGCTTTCAGTTATTTCTATCACTGTGTAAGACTGCAGAGATACATTTGTAAGAAAACCAGTTCTTTTAAATTTTCCAAGTGTAAACACTCCAAAAGTGGTGACTCCTTTATTTTCATCTTTTCATACTAATCTATTTTACAAATGTTTTAAACACAGCATGGCAACCCTTGCTGATAAATTCATGGAAAAAATATGACCGTGGACAATGACTAATGTCTGTCTCATGCATTTCTGCCCTATATTCTGTCATACATTTGGGGGGGAGAAATTATCATATGGATTAAGTTAGTAACACTCATCCTCACATCTTCAGGGAGCGCTTCCTCTTAAATCATATCTCTTTGGACCCTGACAGGCTTTCACACCTAGTCTTATTTCATGCTGGAATTTCCCAGGGACACATTAGTTGTGCTTCACAAATCACCATGTTTGGTAGTGCATAAAACATCCTAAGCAAGCATTACTTAAATATTTGAAGGAACTGGGAGCATTTTACACTTTTGTTGGTGGTGAGCTAAAGGGTCTATCTCCTTGAAGCTTCTACCATATGTTTTGTTCTCAAAGCAAGTATCTTAATAAGGTAGTCACAGAAGATTTTGATTAGTGTAAGATTCTCATGATATCTTTATCTCATAGTATCTTCCTTCTGTGGTTTTCTGCAGGTGGTTCTGGTTTTTGGTTTTTTTCCTAAGGGTACTCATTACGGATCCTACAAGGAGATTTTAACCAATTTATTTCCTATTTTTATTCACAAAAAATGTATCTCTTCTGTCTGGCTTAATGTATTTCTTTCATAGAAAAAAAAAAAAAACATGAGCAGCAAGTGTCTCTTCTATATACATAGGCTGTAACTTGCCTGATATCAAAGATCAGACATGTATGAATCTAAGTGGGGTAAACTAGATGACTTCTGTGAAATAAAGACTTTTGTGGATCAAAGTATGACATTTTTAATCTGGAAATGAAGTTTGAAATAAACTCTCTAACCAAAAGAAAATCAAAAGCAGAAGTCTCAGAGACAATAGAGTCTTCTGCAGAAAGGCGTGACAAATTAGTTCCCCTCAGACAGGTTACTACCATCCCAGGCCATGATTTTCAAAACCTTTTTGAGACTTTTGGCTGTAATTTTGTGGGCCTTCAAAGAGCTGAGTGCATCCAGCCCAACTGCTGTCTTTATAACACAGGTAGAATAAATCCACCACCAGTAAGCAGGTATTCAAACCAATGTTATCAGGTTAGTAATCTGGTAGAGTGTGAGACAGAAGCCAGATGAAAGAAAATCTTACCAGCTAGAGGAAAAATGAAACTGGTAAATGAAATTAACAAATTTGGCCAAGAGCCCATTTATTCCAACTCATTGTGGTGCATTTTCAAGAAGACTTGGCACCTGAAGTCTTCAGAGGCAGTGTTTGTCAATGGTGTTCTAGTAAGAAGAAACATGAATCTAGTAAGAAGAAACATGAAATTCCTGAGAATGCCATGAATGATTTCTTGGGTACTTCATTGCAGCATCCTACCATATAGCTGAGCACCATGACATAAGAAAATACCATATAGCCACATCATAACAGGATAATTCAAAACAATTTCAGCTAGTTTTGCCAGTTTTTTCTACAGTTTCTAAACAGTCTGTGCAGAAAGTGGTGAGGTTTTCAGAGGACTGCAGCCGGTGTTCCCTAGTGCAACAAGTTATGTCAGCTGGCTGTTGTTGATACAAACTTCCTACACAAGGGCATAAGGTCTTTTAAGCTACTTCTGTTCTTGGAGGAGAAAGATAAATACCTCAAGAGGGCAGTAAATCTCATCTGAAGACAGGCAAACTCTGGAGCTGCTTATCTACTAACCATGAAGGAAGAGTGGACTACTGACTTACAACAGGGAGCTATGTTGCAGACAGCTAAACATGAAATAAATTTGGCCTGTGTCCCATTGTGCACCCAGGTAACACAGTAGGGACAAATAAGGTGAGTGTTCATGCCCTGGCTTCTGCACCCAGACAGGATGACTTGAAGGCAGACAATGATTCAACTTTGCAAGGAAGCCAGTTCTTAATATTTTCTTGTGAAATTATCACGTCTCTGAAGGGCAGTACAGAACCCAACTAAAAGGAAACTGTACAAGAACAGAGAGGTAAATCTCTGGTTTGCGCAGATAAATAAGCTGTCTGATTTTTAAAAAGGGCTCAGATTGATGAATTTTAGCAATTAAAATGCTTTCATTTGGTGTCAACTAGATTCCCTGTACTAGGCAAGCAATATTGCCCTTCAAACCTATGGGCATCTATAATTTCAGTTTTATTTATTTAAATAGAAGTGTTCACATGCCTAAAACCAAATCTGTGAGCTAGGAGGCATAGCATGGTGTTAAGCTGGGAAAACAGGAGAGACACACAGCTCAGTAAGACGAATGACAAACAAGAGAGAACAAATCAGTGCCACTTCACCAAGAAATCTGGAAGTTGCAGAAATATGCTTTGGGCTGTTTGGTGTGTAAACTGCAAGGTCATTGTAAACTAACATACAGCATACCTTTCTGCCTATCCTTAAACACGTTCTTTGTCACCGTAACAAAAGCCACAACTGTAAGCAGTTTATGCTGCAATTGCTTGATCAACAACCATTGGAATAAAAGTAAGGTAAGTCCTCCTTTGTTGCCTCAACAGCCCTCACCTCTGCTACAAAAATGCTCTTTAACTGGCTGCAGACGGGCTTCTTCACAAGTGTTTCTAATTCAGCAAAACATCTTGATAGGAAATGTCATAAATTATGTGTATGAGACTGTCAGTAGAATTTTCAACAGAAGTAACATGAGGTCGTATTGAAATAAAATGAGAACCTTGGACAAATTTCTGAGCCTATAAATGTTCAACTTCACCTACAATCCCACTCACAAAGACATTTGGGAAAACTTTGATGATCCCAGCAAACATGTGATTGGTGAGAGAGGGAGACTTGTAGACTGCAATTTCCCTAAATCTTGCACCGTAATCTTCCTGCACTTTCCACAAGTGATTCCATTTACGCTTTTCAGAAGTGATAAAATGTATCACATATGAGCTATTGTGTCCATTTCCTGAATACTCATCTCAGTCCAGAAAAAAGATTCTCTTTGCACTTTGATATTTATTTCCAGGTGTACTTATTTTTCTAGTAGGCATTTGAGATCTGGGTGCTGAAAAGATGCATGCATGTATTTAACATTATATATGTGAATACCACCATTGATCTCAGCAGGACTACCCTCCATCTGAAGTCACTGAGACTACTCATGTCTGAAATTGGGCAAGTAAATTAAACCCTTTCAGGCTCAGGGTTAGAGCAGACAGTTTTTCCTCTTAATAGTGGTGAATGAAAAAAAAATCTGATTTTTCAGAGCTAGTAATTTATTTTCTTGACACTTCTGTTATCAAGAAAACTATTTCAGTTCAGCAACTAACTCTGCTCTGTTTCTCCTTCAGCTGTAATTGACATTTTTGTAAAACTTGGTTTTTGTTTTAACTGCAGTCTATGCTAACTTTGAAGTATTGTATACTACCATGTAGCCACATTTTAGAGGTGCTGATTGGTTTCCTGAGAAGTTAAGTATGTCTACTGCATGTGGTTCTTTTCTATTTTATGGGATTCATATGCCACACTACTCACTTTTATGCCTCTGGTTCTTCGTTAAGGAGTGTGATTAACATCTATCATTGTCAAATTTGCATTGAAATAGAAACCATTGCTTTGAAGCATCATGGATTTGAACTCCATGTTCTGGAACTGATGTGATTCTACACACACCACTCATCCTAACACGGTTTCAGGTTAAGGCCAGTTGCTGCATATCTATAACTCACAGTTTTATCCACCCTTTTAACCTCTTTGGAGTACTCCTTCAAATCTCTGCTCTTGTGCTTCGTCTTGTTGGTCAGCTAAGCATTCTCAGTAAAGTACAGCCAGATTTAAGAAAATGCTGCTTTTCTGTCCTGTACCATCAGCAATAAATTGAAAAACAGCCAGGTAACTCCAGTCAAAGTATAGTTTATATTAAACAGAAAGACAAGATTTAAGGAAAAAGAGGTTATAAACAAACAAAAACCTGTACTCATGTCCACCTTAAAATAAGAAGGGGTACCCAAGCAAAAGCCTGGTTTCTTCAGAAATGCAAGAAACAGTTCCACAGTTGCCCTGTGGATGGAATGGAGTGGTTTTGCTGTTAGCTGTGCTTTGCACATGTTCATAACATCTCATTTGGTTATAGTCAAAGTAGCAGGGTTTCCCCAAATAATAGCTTATATATTGCACTTACACTTCTGAAGTGTTTAACTCCAAGATGTCCTACCTCTACTGTATATTAATGAGTAAGGTTTTTTTGCTCATCTACCAGCAATCAGCAATTAAGTACACATTTTTAATCAGCAATCATTCCAGTACCCCAGACACAGGTCAATAATAAAAACCAAAAGCAACAAAGTTCAAATATATGTTTAAGTCTCTAAATTTATAAGTCTGTGGATTCTAACACAAATTCTAATTTCCTACACTTTCTCTCTAGCCAAGAGTTTCCTTTGCTCATGTTCACAGAGAAAATTATGTCAACTGCGTAATAAACTCATGATGGCATTCTTTAGGAGTGACTGAAATTGGATTCTCTAAAACCATAGATAAATTGCATTAGACCCATTGCTGTGAAATTGCTGAATCAAATACCAGCCACAGAAACGTCTCCATTTTCACAAGAAAAGGGTCTGGCTAGCATTTTCTAGCCAGTCTGGAAATACTCAGCCTGAATTGACTCTTTTTCTGGTAAATAAGATTCAGAAATATCCTAAATTACTTTCTATAATGGGTTTATATAAAAATAACTCAAAAATCTTTAAAACTGTTGTGTAACCCGTTGTTATTTTCAGTAGAATCCTCCTCAATGGTTATTGAAACAGGCAGCATGAGACAGAAAGCAAAGCCAGTGAAGACAGATGAATTGGTAGAAAGAAGTCAAGGAAACAGTTTTAGACTGTTTCCTGAGGAAATGTACTTTTATGTGCCTCTGTTCATCTGCCTGTTTGTACCTCTGAGTACTGCTACCTTGCCAATGCTTGTCAGTTTTAGCCAACGTACAGAGGACATAGCACAAAATACTTTCATGCATCTTATGTAAAGAGATAGTAAAATAGTGGGGGAGAGCAATGACTCAGAGGCTACAGGCTTTATTCAATCATGATCTGCCCTCAGAGAGTCAGAAGGGTGAAAGATAACATGACTATCACAAAGAGACTAAAAGCCTTGGTCAGCATTCATGCTTCAGAAGGCATCAGACAACTCAGCTTTGAGGCACAAATTCCTATTTGTGAACAGGAGCCCTATTTTTCCTGGTTTTTCTTAAACTAATTTTTGATTCATCTATTAATTATCTTGGAGAAAGCTGATCACTAGCATCACATTCAGTGCAAACCAACAAACAGACATATACAAAGTGACTCACCAGATAATCGTTGGGAATACACTCTTACATTTAAATGTTGCTACACTGTTAGTGATAAGAATTGCCATATTAGTACTTCAAAATTGCCTATGTTTTTGCTTTTTTCCAGAGATTACAGGAAAGACTCAGAAAATGCATAAAAATTGTTACTCCTCTTCCAAGGAGGGAAAGCAGGAAAGAGGTGCCAGGGACGTGTGGAGATGAAAGGAGATTTCTTCTACCTTCTATTTGGCCATGTGGCCAAATATCAGCAGGCCCTGGAGTTAGTAGTAGTAGTAACTTACTACTACAAAAACAGTAGGAACACATAAAGTAATAATTAATACATATATATACCATGACATTACACCATTACCTGAGATCTACACTGGGAAACAGAGAGCCAGACAGCTTTACTGATATAACTTGGTATCAAAGCAAATAATAGGAGTGAAAATGCTCACCTCTGTCTCATCTCACCTCTGTCTAAACAATAGACTGTGCTCTTTTATGTTTATCCATGTTCTCAGCTTTATGAATCCATTATATATAAAATTGCCAAATCACCATATAGTTAAGCAATTCCAGGTTCATATTACAGTTTGCATTGTGGTTGAAAAAATATTTTCAAATACTGCTTAAACTTACAATAACTCTTCAGAACTTGTTTTTATATTTGACTGGGGCCTTTCATCTCTTCCTAGTGCAGACAGGGACCTGACTCCATAAATCTGCAACCGATTTGTGTGATGGCAACATTTCCAGCTGCACAAGTGCTGTAACATCTACACCTAAATTAGCTCACAACATATCTAGTTGGGTTATTACTTTATTGCATCCATTATCTATAAATGAAATACAGCTGCGTTGTCTGTTGCACCATTTTAAAACATCTACTTAACGAGCCTTAGAGCTCAAAAAGATTGGGATCATTTGGTGACAACAAATAAAAAGGAAACTTAATCTGGTCCTGTGTTATCCAGCTGTATTTTTTTTTTTTCTGGTGGAGCCTAATCAGGTGTTTACCGTAAATATGGGCAGTACTTTTAGTTTATTTGCTAAATAGGAGTCGGACACAGGAAGCATGCCTGGGTCACAGTCAAAAGCTTTCACTTGCAAAACAAGGTCACCCAGACACTTGAATTGTGACAGACACTTGAACTAAGAAAAGTTTTTTTTCCATCAGTTCAACATCAGGCTGACATTTTGATGGATCCTCCTTAATCTTTTTCACATTTTCTTTCACTAAATGCAGCATCATCATCATCATGGTCTAGCAGTTTCCTCATTTCTGGGAGGAGAGGGAGGATGGGAATTATGAGAGGAGGGAAAGATGGGATTGGGGGCTGGGAAGTTGTCTCCATATTTTCAAAAGTTGAAAGAAACTCCGGAGAGCTCCCAGATTGCCTGTATACTGCTTTATGTGCAGCATGTCGGACACCTGTTTTCAATTGCATCGACAGATCAGAAGATCCTCCTTCTCGGAGTCTGTAAGCCTGGCTGTAGCATATAAAACATTCCATGCATATGGCTGTCATTTCGGTTTTCTTTGCAAATGATTTCTGTTCTGTGTGTAGGTGAGAGGCTTGTTTGAGGCCTGCTTACATCATACCTATGGAACTTGATCTCCACTGTAGGAAATGCATACAGAGGGCATTTGTTTAAATTTTTGGTCAGTGGGGGTCATTCTCATTGTAAATGGATTTTCACTCATAAACTATGTGAGATTAGTTTAAGTTCTCACTGGAGACCCCAGCTTTACAGAAATCGTGCCACATGAAAGCAAGATGACTTCTCATTTGAGCTTGTCACCATGCAACTTCCAGATGCCAGCACATCAGCCACAACCGTCTGCCACAGCTGCAGCAAGGAGGACTGGGGTAATTCCACATTACAAGGAGCTGTGATACACCCATTCTTGGGAAATAACTGTTTCAAAGAAGTGGGATCACCAGAAGGAAATTGACCCTTCTGCTCACATGACGGAGACCTTATTGCTCCTTATTTTGTAAATCCTAATATCACAGACCTGGAGATGGAGCCATGCTGTTGGGTTAAAACCTGAGCACAATTTTGAATGTCCTCGTTTGTGGGATTCTAGAACCTAGTGATTGATCAAGTTCATCGCTGAGATACAGTTTGGGAATGGAGGTCAGACAGTTAAAGGAGGTGGAAGGGGAAGCAATAGGAGAAAAGGGCTTTGAGGGATGGGTAAATGATGAGTTAAACAGGTTCCTCATTCACAAAATATCACAATAAACAATGAACTTGACTGAGGAAACAAGTTAGCTCCTTTTTCCCCAAGGAAGTACATAAGATGGAAAAGTGACCCAAGAGGATGTGTGTGGGTCAGTGAGCAAAGAAGCATCACTTTCTTCCTTGTGTGCCCATGGACACTGCAGCTGCCCAGCAGCAGCACCTTTCAGTGGCACCCCAGGACCCTCAGGAAAAGACTGCTGCCATGGTACCTTCAGACCACGGCTGGAAGAGGCTGTACCATGCACTGAAGTCTCCTCATGGGTCTCAGAAGTCTCAGAGCCCATATCACAAACATGTGCCTCCAGGGCAGATGAGCTACAGCCCCTGTGATTGTGTCCAGACACCAAGCACCTGAGTTGCCTTCTTGTAAACATTTTTTTTAACTATTGGAGGCACAAGCCGGTGGGGGCAGTGAGGGGGTGTAGAATCCCAGAAGATAAGGGGCTAATGTGTCTGCCTGAAATGCTGATAGCAGGATGGCTGTGGAACCAGCCAAGGATGGCTGGTAGTAATAAAATTTGAGAAAAACAATATTTCTTTCTTTCTTTCTTTCTTTCT
>VYZP01054940.1:11008-28248 GCA_013400635.1 Hypocryptadius cinnamomeus
CGGCGGCAGCGCTGGGCGCGGCCCGGCCCCCTGCGCACCTGTCCGCGGCTCCTCCCGCGGCTCCTGCCCTGCGCCCGCCGCCCCCGGCCCCGCGCCCCTTCCGCCGCCGCACAAAGGCGCCGACAGCTGGCAGGCGGCTGCCGACGGCAGACGCCGAGGGTCAAACCAGCTCTGAAGGCGTTGCGGAATGCGCGGAAATCTACGGGAACTGCGGAAGGACACTGAGATCTGTGCAGTAAAACACCCAATGCCCCACTCGTCCGCACCGTCAGGGCCGGCAGTCGGAAAGGAATTAACACAGGGAACGAGCGCGAAGCGACGCAGCAACAGGGCGGTTCCCGAGGCCCGGCGCCACACCCCTCCCGGTGGGCGCTGGCTAGCGAAGCCGCTTGAAGAACAACGACACCCAGCATGCAGCGCGCACCTCTGGATGGGCCTCCTCGCCGCAGCTCCGTGGGTGTGGCCGCGCGTTGCATGATGGGAGCAGTAGTCTTCCGGAGTGGGGACAAGCAAGCACCCTGCGGGGAGCGAGCGCCACCGCCTGGCGTGCAGTGCGTGCGCGCATGCGCGCCGTGCCCCGGTTCGCTGGTGGCGGGGGCGCGCGGCGAGCTCCCCTCACGGGCGCCTCGGCAGCGGCCCCGGGCAGGGCGGAGCGGGACGAGGCGGGATCCCTGTGCGGGACCGCGCCCTCGCCTCTGCTGTGGCTTCCGGGCAGTGAGGGACGATCCACGTTTGGCCTCTTCCACAGCCGAGCGTGAAAACCAGTTGTGTCGGTGGCACTGTATGGTCTTAACCGCGGGGCCCACGTGAGGCCGGTAACCATAATCCCTCCAGTGACCTGGGATAAGGAGTATAAAAGCCAGCTGCGGTGTGAGCGCCAGGCCGGTGACAAAATGGCCACCGCAGCCACTCTGTGCACAGACACTCTGTGCGTGTCGGCCGGCGGCGCTGGGCTGCCCTGGCGACATGGCGGTTCCCGTCAGGAGCGTCGTGCAGGAGCGAACTTACACTGCTCCTTTTGATACAGCTCCAAACTGGTAACAAGTGACTTTGCTGTTTCCCACTCGTCCTAAATAAATAAGTATATTGTCATTTGTATCCTGTGGAAGCCTATAGCAAAATCCTGTACCTGTTTTTGGTAACTGCTGGGCTAGTGCTGCTGACCTCTGTCTCAGGGAAGTGCAGGGTCCCCCGGCCTGCTGATGTGCCAGAAGTGTGCTTACCAAAGCAGAATTATAGGGAAGATTGCTGTAGTTCAAGTGGAGCATGTGTTCACAACACCCTATGAAATGAAGCATTTGGAGGCAATAACTCCAGAGCAGGTTAATTTTTCTGCTGTTACAGAATTGGGATAATTGCAATGACTGGATCTACACATAGTTATGCCTGGTGAGTGTATTTTTGAAACTTGTCCTGACAAGCCCTGGGAAAAGGCTTCATTTGCAGTCTGGCTTTGTAGCAGTCCTGTTAGGTATAACGAACTGAACAGGTTGGTTGGTATTTTGCTGGGATAGCTGCTAGGAAAACTTCAATTGCTGCAGTAATCAGTGTTGATTATTTATTCTACTGTAGCATTCCATGTGTGTCAGGGTTTATCCTGTACCTCAAAAAGTTTAGAAAAACCCTCTGTTGTTTAGATGGCTTCTGATAAATTAATAACCTTCATACATTTTGTAAGAGTTTCTCCCCTCTTTCCTGTTCCTGCTAGATGGACATATTTCTTTCCTGTCATATCAAAATAAGGTGATGATGAATGATGGGTCCTTTCTGATATGAGAACCCTTTTGCAGTCTGGTAACCTTTAGCACAAAACATACACTAGTGGATGGTCCAGCACTTGAGGGTGATTCCCTGCCAAGCACTATAGAAAATAGGTTTACCAGTGAAAAACTCCCAAGTTTCCCTTCCTCAGTGTGGTCTGCGTATGGTACTCTCAATTTTTTTCTATTATGTGGTTAAGACAGGAGATAATGAGAGCTCCTTAATGGATACTGTAATTCACCAAAACCTGCACTAGTTCAAGTGGTTTTATGAGAGAGTGTGAGAACTGCCAGCCCAAGAGAACTATTTTCAGATGTATTTTATGCTAGGCTATATTCTACCCTCAGTTTATGCACCTGTTTCCCACTGACCTTTATGGAAGTTTGTGTACTCAGCAAAAGTTTGAATATTTGTTAAGATGATAACAGATTCTTTTGTATTGATTATGTTAGCATTACTAGCCAAAAAGATCAGAGGGTAAATAAGGAGACAGAAAGTGTGCTCTTTTTTTCTATTGTAACTGTTATCTCTAACAGTTAAGTTTAGTATTTTCATGTTGTTATGAGCTTAGTTGAGTCACTGACAGCATCACTCAGATCTATTCAATAAACACTGGGGCCATGGAGCCATTTTACTGAAAACAGAAGTAGAATTTGTTACTTTTCTGGTTTTTTTGTAGGAAACTTGCTAATGTGTTGGAAGAAGCCCTGAAAAATTACATGCATTCAGAGTGCAGCTAAACTATGACGCAAAGACATAAGCATCAATTTTTTCATATAAAATTTTTCTCAGTATATCTCCCACTTTGTAGCTTAAATCTTTACTTTTAGCATAAGTTGCAAGGCTGTAGATAGTTGAAAATGCATTTATTACTAGCAGAAGCCAAGCTCCATATTTACAAAGGACTTGAGCAGACAGGAGATGGCAAGATTTGACTCAATGAAAAGATGAACACTAACATCTGTCAAGACCCATGGAGATAACACTTATGGCTAAAAAGCATTTATTAAAGAAAAATTTGGATTTCTTGACTCTCAAAACCATGTTTCCCATCATGGGAAACATGGACACTTACTCAAGTCAATACAAGTTCACACACACACACACATATATATATATATTCCTCTGGAACAAATCTACAAATAAAATTTGGTAGATTTTGTACTGTGTTACATATGCATGGTCTAATCTGTTCAATTTTTTATAGCAATATGACAAGAAATAAACAGCATTATTTTTGTTACTATTGTGTATGCCTCTAATGCTAACAAGCTCCAACACATTTACAGACATGTTTGTAGGAGCAAAATGTATTTACAGTTGGTTTTGAAGTGTGTGATATTCAAGCAATACTGTCATTAGTCACAAAAATTATTTTCAATTTCGCTATAGTTATAGAGAATTCTGACTATTACTTATAGTAAAGATGGCTGCAATTCAGGAGTGATGTAAAGCATCTGTTCTATATGCTTCATTCATCATATATGTCCACATGCTGGTACTGATCAGCTGTTGTGATATATTTATGACAACAATTAGAAGTCCAAGAGGAAGTAAAAAATTGAGATCCATGAGATTTTGTAGTTTTCTGGGTTTAATGTTTAATAATAAATCTAGCATTTTGTAGCATTTCTTTCTCTGAGCAAAAAAAGCTTGCTGCTAGTACATGAAAAAATTCATCTTAAAAGGAACATTTCTCCAGCTCCTTGCTCTTGAATTGTGCGGTCAAGTGACTTAAGTCTTGTCTTTTTCACCTTGATATCACAGGAGGAAAAGCAGTGTTTTGCCCTGGGTAGTTTGTGTCACTGGTTACCAGGTTACAAAAGTATCTTTATTTTCTCTTAGTCTTAGTTGCTTAGTGTGTTAAATTAAGTGTTCTGATTTCAATAGCAATATTCCTTACTGCTAAAGCTATGTGATTTGATATTTGAAAGGAAGCCTTTGGAGTGGAAGGCACCATATATGATTTGAAGTGTTATTAAAATCATATCTGCATGGAATAGTTCATAACTTTCTTCCTAACAAGGAAATCAACAACTGAATCATACCTGTGTGGTTTCTAAGCTTTTCTTCCTGCCACATTTCAGAAGCTGACAGAGTTATCCTTGTGACACAGGTGTGAAGTAAAGATGACAAGTACTATACAGAGTTTTACAGGAGTTAAGATCAGTCACAGATATTCAATTGATGGTTAAAAATTGCCCTTCCTTCTCTTAGTCCCATGATCAGTTCAGAAGAACATACAAGTTTTCTTAAATATCAAACAGGATTTAGAAGTAAGTATTTTAAGTGAAGGCAAGCTCTAAATTTGTGAAGTTAAACCACGACCTCGACAGGGTGGAAATTTTTATGGGCCGTTGTTTGAACTCCTGATATGCACTAAAGCAAATATCATTTTTATTTCCATGGGGAAGGCAAGCTGCTTTTCATAGAAAAGGATCAAAGCATCACAGTGGATATGCTATGTTAATAATAGGAGGTGGGACAGTGAAGGTAGAAGAACTGATGGGACACTTACGGTTCAAAGAATTCAGCACTTTTCATTTATGCTGGAAAAATGTAAATTATGTCACCCTCGCCTCCTAGTGCAAAGTTATCAGACAGACAATCACTAAGTGATACTGCTGACATTAAAATGGCTGGAATGTTATTTACTTCTATTTATTTCTTTTGGAAATCTTGCAATAGCTTATTGTAAATGAAACAAAAATCTACATATAATAGTGTAAGAAACAAAGGTTTGTCTGCAGTTTCAATGCTGGATTATTGTTCTATCTCAAAGCTAATTGAAATCCAAGATGTTTGTATCAAAGCTGTAATGAGACACTGACAAATACCTTTCTGCCCCAGTGGAAATGTAATCTTTCTATTGAACATTTTGTCCTGGTAAATTCCATCTGCAATAGGCACAGGCATTTTGCATTTGAATCAAGAAGGTCACTCCTTTGGATCAGATGATATAGTGTACACTCCACTTGCCTTTAGATGAAATTGATCCTTTACTGCATTGAACATAAGACTGTGCATTTTTTACACCTAATTTTCTTATTGTTTTATCTAAATGAATTTGGAATGCTAACACTACCACCCCTTTTTCATCTTTGCACATATCAGTGAGACAATTCTCTGAAAAGCCTTATTTCTTAGACAGCAATACTTTAAAAATATTCTGTTGCATTTCTTTGCTAAATAAACCATAATAAAATCAGTGTTTCATTTATTGATAGAATTGAATATTTCATAACATTTCCCTCACTTTTGCAGCATTAACACAATAGTTCTATGTATAATTACTCAAACTTGTCTAAGTAATCTTCTTAGTATCTAGTAACTACGTATTCAACATTTTGGTTGTTTTACTCATAAATAATGCCATTGACTTCAGTGAAGAGAGGCATCATAAAACTGGATGGCAGTTGCACTGTGTTCACTCTTCAGTGTTAAAACTTTCATTACCTTTGGAAATGTGACTTTTTTTTTAATATAAAGTAAATTGTACTGACTGTATGTATAAAAGCGTGTAGATTATTTTTACAAAAACAAAGGGAAGAATCTCTAGCTATGGAGGGGCTACTGTGCAATGCATAAATAGCAGCTAGGTCTCTGCAGGTTTGAACCCGTTCTTATTTAAATCAATGGAAATTTCACTGCTGACTGCAGTAAATGCTGCATCGAGACCCCCAAAAATCAATTAAATGTGTTCTTAATAGGCTTTCATGCCTTTGAAAATCTTTCTCTAAACTACAGATGGAAACCAATCAATTAGGCCTTAGAGTTCATTTTATTAAAATAAATCCCACAATATTGTGCAAAATTAAATATAATGCTTACTGGCTTTTATTTATCCAGAAAGATTAAGCAATAACTGTGATTGTCAAACAACCTTGTTTCATTTGCTGGAACATGTGTGACTTGACAGAATGCTGATGTGACTCTGTGTGTTTTGAATTGTTTCTGCACTGCAAAGAACAGTGCTAGGAAGTACTAGGAAGTTGAGCAATGAGAAATTGCTCTATCAGGACATGGACTAAAATTAATTTTAAATAGACTTTTTATGTGATGTTGTAGCAATTGGAAATTCTGATTTAGTGTCTGCTAAGAAAATGTTGAAAATGCTTTTAGAATTTTCTTAAACAACTAAAGTTCAGTAATAGTGGATACCAAAAATGTAATTATTAAGGAGGATTATTTTTAGTGTAAAAAGACTGTGGCTTGTTCTGATTTGTATTAATTTTTGAATCTTTAATTGTTCACAGGAGATCCAGTGATGGCTGAAGAGTACATGACACAAGCTGGCGGGTGCTACAGTGTAAGATTTGTGTAAAGATAATTTCTCCATTTCTTCCATCTTCATCTGCTGTCATTCAGGTGCCATAACCCATTTCCTTAAACTGCATTATTGTGAAATGTATATTTATCTGTATCACCATGAGGTCATAACATGTGTGCTTCACTGTGCTCTATTTACCTAGAACATATTATTTTAAAATCTTAGGCAGTTATACTGCTTTTGTAGATTTAAAATTACAGCATTAACATCTATTTTGTGTTTTGTAATTTGTAATTAAGCTGTATTTTACCGAGATATGAGACAGCATATTTATTATTATAATTTTTATATAAACTAAAATTATGTAATGTAGGTGACATAACAATACTTCATATAGTATGCATGTTACCTTGTGCATAGTTCTTATAGTAAGGATATTGAGGTTATCATTCATTTTATTTAATAAATTCAGATACTGAGTCAAGACAAAAGATGCTCTAAATACCTTAAAGCTGTTACAAAACCGGAGAGAAGATAAACTTCAGGAGGAATTTCAAAACAAAACAAAAAAATTGAAGTGGTGTCTGAGGGGTTATTATAATTAAGAGGGTAAAGATTTTAAAAATAATAAAAATAAGGAACTACTGCATTTGGTAAGTATTTAATGGAACCAACTGTATCTGCATATACTTGAAAGTCTGATCCTAACAAACTACTGAGTCGCCCTCTTCAAACTAAGAAAGGAAAAAGGTGTGACAGCCTGAGAACAAGCATGATAAGTATTAGTCTAGAGATAATTGCTTTGAAAAGTTATTTTAAGCTAATGAGAAGTTCATAAAAGTGCCATTTCAACCAAATAAGTGTAATAATATCAGCTAATGTGGAAACACAATCTGGGAGGAAAAAATAAGCATTGCAGAGCCTGGAATGGCCAGTGTGGAATACAGAATTGTGTCCAAGTGAGTAAGCATCAAATGAAGGATTATCCCTACTTGTGGAGAATCCATTCCAGCAAGTAATTGAACCATGGACTACTGCATCTCAAATTCGTAGGACTCCCCAGAGAGCTAAAAGGGACTCTGCAGATTCTGTCATCAGTATGCCAAAGATCTCTGTGCTGTAGTGCTCAAAAGTAAGTGTTCCCCAGATTTCCATTTTTAAAGGACTTCTTTCAGAATACTGATCAAACCTTGGTGTTCTGAGTTTTTAAAGGTACAGTGAGGTTCTCTTTGCTGTTGTTTTGCATGTGAATGCAAAAAAGAAGTTCTGATTGAGGTTCTAAAATTAGAACAAAAATGTTGTTACATTCTGAAATAGCTTGAAAGGTAAACAGAAGGCAACCAAGTGTGTAGGCTAACCACAGAAAAAGAGAGAGGATAAGCATTTAAAGAGAAATATTTTATTCCATACTTAGCTTGAAGTGAAAAGAAACTGTGCCAAACAAATAACAGAAAGACAGCTAGGTGTGCAAAACTAGGTGGCAGGACACTGGGGAAGTGTGCAGGATGGAGCTTCTGAGACTGCTGAATAAAGATGTTAGGTAGAAATTAGAACTGATTTTGTACTGAAGGGTCTGCCAAACCCGTGAATATATTGCTGCAGGAACATCCTACGTATATTGCATATGTCTCAAACAACTTCTAGAACGCCATGCTAGACCACACAGCTGTCTTTTACTAGGATGCCTCTTTTGTTTGGAAAAGGATTGCATATAGGTTTCTGTATCTGAACTCGAGAAGTAATGTGATCTGTAGAACCAATATTACAAAAGACTTGACAATTTTACTGGATTTTTTTAACTTTGTGTTTTGTATTTTTCCTGCCACACGTTCAGATGGAAGGCTTACTACAGTATGTTAGACTTCTCATACCATCAGGAAACCTGTGACACATTTTAAAATTTATTTTAGAAACTCAGTTCTCTCTTAAACACTGTTCACTGATCCGTTCTGCAAGATTTCTTAACTTGATTTTGATTTGATCCTGTGTACCACTGCATAAAGATAGTGGATTAGGGTTTATTATACACAAAACTATTCTGAAGAGTCAAGAGATTTTAGCAGAATCTGCCAGCAGCCAGAACTGTGCAGCCAAGCCCAGTTAAGATATGGTTAAATGCGTTTTGCCAACCTTGAATAAAAAATACTGTTGTAAAACTGACGACAGCTGAGAAACATAAGCATATATTTAAATCAGTGGAAACTAATTGTATGAGCTCTCTGTCATCAAATTCAATGTGATTTGGTTGTCTGTCTGGAAAGGAAGCTTCATGTTAATGAAAGCTAGATTTCAAGTGACACTGCAATGAATTGAAGCAAGTCTCTACCAGTGCCTCTTGACCTAGTAAAACATAAAAGATTTTTCATTTTGTTTATTCTGTAATAAATGGCTGCATGTGTGTGATAACACTGCATAAACCATATTGACTTGTGGAACGTTAAGCTCACTTTCTAGGTAAGATTTTTCATTATTTCAAGCAACAAAGAAGTATTCATAATTTTATGTTTGGATGGATTTACAAGAAGAATTTATTTTCTTTGCAAGTCATGGCAAACTGACACTTGGTTTGGGATTTTACATTTTGCTCCCCTGCTTTTAGAGTGGAGTTTTGCCTTGCTTGGGAAATTCCCTGCATTTTGATGCAAACTTTTTCCAGTATCTCAAAAAATTGCATTTTCCATGGGCACTGTGGGTTAACAGAAGATAACTGTCTGCCAACTGGCTGTAAATAATTTCAAGTTGCACAAGTCTACCTTATAAGCAAAAATCTTTACCTTTAAATGTCTAGAGAAGGTAATTAAAAACTGTAGAATGTGCAAAAGACTATACAGACAATGAATTGCTAAAATAATTGTAATGATGCACAGTTCTACACTTACCCTTTTCTCTCTGCTGAAGGACACTGTGTAGAAAGCAAATCTCTGCCTGACAGATTCTGATGAGAGTTTTTGTTAATTACACTTATGTTACAAGGGGCACTGTGTCACTTCTATATAAAAACAGTACATTGCTTCCATTATAGTTGGACATTTGCATGAAACCACAAATAGTTT
Organism: Hypocryptadius cinnamomeus; assembly: GCA_013400635.1. NCBI lineage: Eukaryota > Metazoa > Chordata > Aves > Passeriformes > Zosteropidae > Hypocryptadius > Hypocryptadius cinnamomeus. Next base: position 20,093 of record VYZP01054940.1, read on the forward strand.
CCTTGCTTATCTGTGTTCCTAGCTTGAGACCAGTAGCTTTCTTGCCTTTTATTAGTTGCAGCATAATCTAAAATAGAGGATGAATAAATAATTGACCAAAAATATAGCTTCAGATATTATTGTCACTGTGCCCCACTCTTTCTTTCCCTTTCCTGGCTCTCCCTAGGGGAAAAGCAGTTATCTTCCTTATGCTAAATCCAATTCCTATCCACAGCAGTCGTAAATCTTGGCATCAGTCTCACAGTAGAATAAAAAGTCAGATCAGCAGGAAGCTTCCACATAAGAGCAACAGGCAGCTCCAGGAGGAGGAAAAAAATACAAGAAAAAAATCTTTTCAAACTCTTCCATTTATTTTCTTTCAAAAATAAAGGGTTCTACTCATTAGAAACCCTCAGGTTTTCTTGTATTTTTAAAGATAATATGCCTTCAAAGAGTGACAACTCATTATTCAGCCAGCTTTTCAAAGCCTTTTATTTCAAAGCTTCTTTCTGAATAAACAAATCTATAAAGAGAACAAATTGAAGTTTCTGCTTTTCCTAGTTTTTTACATAGAGGCTGCACAAGCTGTCTTCTCTCAAAATGAGTCAGACCTGAAATTACGAAGTAACCAAAAATTGTTGGATGTAGCTGGTAGAATTCATTTAATGTATTTTATCTACAGATTGGCTCTAAAGCCACAAAAATATTTTTAATTGAAAATCCAAAATTTTAGACCAAAACCCTAAGGTATTTTTTATTACTGTTATTATTTGCTTAGGGATAAGCAAATGTTTAAATGTTTAGAGATAGGCAAAGGAACATTAAGTATAATAAAAATAACTACCATGAACATGGTGACAACGTAATAGAACTGACAGTAGGGTTTGTGATATAATTTGAATTTGTGCTTATTGGGCTGATGTACAAAATGTCTTTGTAACTATTTATTACATTCCACAAGAGCTTACTTCAGATTGAATTAGTCCTTTAAGGCATTAGGAGGAACTGTCCTACTCAGACTAAAGTGAGCTACCCTCCCCAGGATGAGAGATTGATTAGGTTTTAAACCAGAGAAAACATACTGAGAAATATAAAGATTTTGTTGCTAGAGCAGAGATTCAGGGAATACAAAGATAGGAGTAAAATGTCCTCAGACGAACTGGAGAAACGAGTTTGGAATAAGAGGAAATGTTAATTGTGAATGGAGCACATGTACCACAGTGGCTTGGAAAACATAATGTTAGAAAGTGCAAATAATACAATTTGTAGAAAAATGTGCAGAAATGTGTGAGCTCTCATAGGATTGTAGTTACCTCTTCACTTAGGAAGACCAAGGCATTGCTGTGACGAGCTCAAACCATGTGTAGATTCCTTGATAGAGTTTCCTATAGTTAGTACCTGAATTACCATTGAAAATTAAAAAAGAGGTTCAAGCAGAGTACACAAGACTCCATGATGGCTGATGTAGGCTTACAAAGGAATAAATCAAAAGAAGCACTCCGTGTGATTCTGTGCTAGAATATTTGACTTCATATTGAAAGCAGGTACAAATGGAGTACAAGTGCAGTCAGAGACTGGAGTATCAGGGAACTCTCCTGTCCCTGAAGTCAGCTAAAAACTCTGGAAGTAGTTCTTACTTAAAGATACCTTTTTTTCCAAGTGAAGTAACTCTGTGGAGGGGTTTTGAACAGCTGTTGTATGTGGGAATTGCTAACTGCCTGTATTGCCTGTGAATTTTCTTTCATTTATTTGAGGAGAGGAGAGCAGTGCTTAGGTCTGTATGCAAACTCGTTTACTCACATAGTGCTTGTGGTTATACAGTTGCAGTCTCATGGATAGGCAAATTCTTCCCAGGCTTTTGCAGTGCTATCATTAGGTTTCTGCTGCTTGGTAGCAGAGAAGAGTTCATCCAAATCCCTGTATAACAAACAGTGCCTTCTTTTCAGAGCTGCAGTCTTTTTTCCCAGCTGCATAATTGTCAGTACAGACCAAAGAGCTAGGAAAACTTCTACTGCAGCATTTTGAGATCTGCTGCAGTTGTATTTCGCTAGGCTCTTGTAACTTCTGCTTACAGTATGCAATAAAGTGAGGACAAGATTTATCCGATTTATCTGATTTCAGATTTATCGCTGCAGATTTTTTAAAAAGCATACTTTTCTACATGGAAATGCATGCTTCGTGCTGCTACTCTTGTTAGGAATGGAGACTTGTGAAATACCATTGTATCATTCAGTAGAATTGGAAATGCAGAAGAACAAGGTGTTTTATTGTTGTTGAGTAACTGTCTGGCAAACATCTTTGTTCACTCCATGCACCTCATCCATTATTTGATGGTTATAACTAAAATATAATTTTAAGGCTTTTTAAGCAAAGTATTTCCATAAAATAATATGAAGAGAAGAAATAGTTATAAATGGAGAAGCCACTGTCTGTCTACAGCAAATACTTCATGAAGACTGATCTGCCCAGTTCACAGTACAGGCTGAACATGCAGGAAGATTGCTGGCAGGGTGCAGTGAGGAATGGCTGGCAGCAGGGCAGGCACGAATTGCAGGAAATGGCAACCGGGTTCAGCTGCTGAAGCAGGTTGACAGTTATGCTGGAAAGTCAATCCACAGGTCATAACCCGACCCACTGAGGGTCAGATTCCTGTGGTCACTAGGCAGGTGCAGGGTGATGGGACCAGGCAGAAATCAGGCCAGGAAGTCAGGTCCAAGCAAGTTCCAGGCAAGCACTGGAACGCCCAGGTGGAGCAGGATTAAAGGCCCTGGACTCATGAGCAGGAGTGTGGGGGTTGAGGCTACCAGGTGAGGCTGGTAAGGGCCATTAAGACTTACTATTATATTCAGGGTCATTATTATCCATTGTCAGTCTTGCATTGAAACAGACTAAAATGATTACAGAGGCTGTGCCTTACTGAACTTTTGTTCTAATTCCTCATTACAAATGCATTAATCGCAGCAATGAACAGTTATGTAAATTTTCTTGTATTTTTAAACTCTGTCTCTACATCTGATCAGAAACAAGAGCCAGACAATATTAGTCCTCCCATTGCCACAGTGATGTATGAGCTATTCCTTAACTGCAACAGCAGTTGCTGTTTTTAACAAAAAGATCAAGCATTCCAGCTGTATTGCTAGGGTATTTTAAACTAGTATTTCTTCTAGATCCAATAGTCATAACAATAATGAGAGCAATGTCCTGGAGAATCAGAATTACATGAATTTTGCCACGTTATTGACCTAAACACAAATATCAAGTTTTGTGAAAAACCACAGTGCCTTGTCTACATCAGTACTAGTTAGCCATAGGAGACACAATAACTTCCAGTGTAAACTGAGAGAATGGGTAAAAAAGTACGATCAAGCAATAGCACTAGCATGCCATGTAAAAAATAGCTTTCAGTAGTACTGAAACTAGTCTGTTCAGTGGAATTGATCAGAAAACATCATCAGAAAACAAGCCAGTATCCACAAAGAGATTAGGAACAGAAGCTGTTAGCATGTATCTGATGGCAGCATGTACTTTTTTATTTGAAATTGGCGCTCATGTTTACTTTTTCAGGATCAATTTTTTTTTTTTCTTTAGACTGCAAGGTCAAATGGTAAAAGTACTGGAAGTTCCTGTTTTTTTCATAATTCTTTCTACTTTCATGTCTTGTATATGAGGTTATCCTTAAACTTTCATGCTTTTCTGATCTTGTTGTTGTGTCTTTTAACTAAGCTTGGATTTGCACAAAAGTTACAAACCGAAGTTTAAGAGCTCTGAGGTGGAGCACAATAAAGAATTATTTCCAACACCAGGGATGAAGAAATACTGTATTCTGAGTGGGCCCTTTAAAAGAAAAGATAATTGAATATATAAATTCTGACATGACTGTGTGTTTTTTGACTACTAACCTTGTGCTTTTCTTTTGAGGCAGGTGACTCATATTGTATCACCTAAAAGTAAGGCTGGTCTAGCATCTGCCAAAGGCCGTTTTGGTAGTGCTTGCCACCTAGTGGATTACTGCTTGTATACACATATGAGCAGGATCATCTGCCACAAAAATAGACCATCACACTAATATTTGGTTATATCCTGCAGAATTTGAGTACTACTCAATGGATTTTTTTATTTTGTTGAAATGAAAAGCTTGTGAAAATTGAACTACAGATTGCAAACATTTTCAAAACTTTTCTCTGACAGCTGTATTTGCAACTATGACATGACTTGGTGACCAGCAAAATATAGAATTTGAGAGCCAATGAGTAGTCAGTGTAAGGGGCCATGGACTCAGCTGTAAACCCAAGCCCCATGCTAACATGTGTTGGCTGAGGCTCTATGACGAGTACATTTGGTGAACATAACTGAGCTTGTTGAAATTTATACCCATTGTTTCTGCTTCTTCTGTAAGAGTTTGCTGGGGCCCTGTCATTTTTTTAGGTTTCTGGTTTGTATATAGTAGTAACTCAACATTACCTCTTCTCTTCTCTTAGCTGAATTGCCTGGAATAGTTGTCATCCGTTTTGTTGACCTGGACTTGAATTTCTACCTGACTAATAGTTTACCCCTCATTACTGCCCACTAGTCTTACAGAGATCACAGGTGTTGCTCATACCATAACACAATGCAAATATCTGTATTGTAAGTTACAGGGGGTCCATCAACTACTTAAAAACCCCATTTTTTCCACACAAATGTAGTCCTCCTGTCAAAATTTGAGTCCCCTCTTTCAATTTTAAATACAATTGAGCTTTTATAGAATTTTTTAATAATCACTATATTTTAAAAACATGGACTGTTTAACCAGAATTTTCCCCAACACATCCAGCCTACAGGCAACAGTTAAGGGAAGTTCTCAGCAACAGGGAAATGTCAGGTTTGAATACAACAGGTTTTCTGCAACGTTGATGTTTGTAATAGTATTTTTTATTATTCCATGAGGATGAAAATATTGGAAAATTTTAGCCAACAGCTTATGGCATTCACAAATAATTTATGCTGTACACCTTCAGGAGAATTTCCAATTAAACTTATTAAACTCAAGAATACCTAAATTCTTAGTTGTTACCAATATATTCATACAGATGATTTTACTTTTATAGCATTTTATGATCATTAACCTATTTATGAGTAACTTGATATGTGGATGTTGAATTGGGTAAGATTCCATGGGGTCTGTGCTTAGTCTGGCTGTTATTTATCTGAGGGAATTTCAATCTTACGGTGCATTCTGTTACCATTATATATCAGAATTCTTGATCTTCCCATATTTGTGATCACATTCTCATGACAAGATAGTTTTGGTTTGTTTTTTACCTCCCTCTAACAACTGCTGTTGTGATAAGAAGGTGAAATACTAATTGTTTATACAGTGAATTCTTTCACTTTCCGTTAAATACTATGTTCCTAAGACTGCAGAGTACATAAATTTCATCATAAAGATCATCATAAATAGTTGAAATTAAGGCATATGTAAGAAACTTTGTACAACTGTCCTCCTGTTTTCAAAAAGTAATTTACAAATAATTTGATCTTTATCCAAATTTAGAAAGTTATATTTTAGTACCATAATAAAAATCTGTACTCAGTAGGATCACAAGCTCAAAAAATCACTTTTATTAATATATAAAAAAAAGAATAAGGAAAACAAACATTATGTTTAAATATTTGCTCTCATCTACAAATAAGCATTTTGGATAATAAAATAAATTTTTAGGTTCTTATGAAGAGTTAAAAACAGAGGAAGGAATTTTCTGAAATAAAAGCAAAAGAAAGAGACTTCTGAAATAGAAAATATTTGGCAATATCTCTTAGTCACTCAATAAAATATCCATGTAAACAAGTAATCCATATTTACATTATCATATGCAATATTCTTGGTTACATGTAGTAAGAGGTACACATGTAATTACATTCAATTTTAGAATCTAATCTGCACCATCATTTCTCAGTTCCATAATGTTGGAAAAACACTCTTCTGCTTCTGTGCATAGTACTGCATGACAGCATGTAAATATAGTATTTTTTTTTCCCAGGCATTTTAAGAAGATAGCACTTTCACTGTTAGGTTTTGTAACTTCCTGTTTTTTTATAGGAATCCAAACTTGGAATGTAAGCTCTACAGTCATGTTCCTGTAAAAACAACCATGTAGATGATTTCCAAACATGCGTAGAATACCCATGAAAAAGCTAGAGTTCTACCTTCCATTTGTATCTCTGAAAATACACTTTTTTTCATTTCCTATGTTGCTACTGTATTTGTGTTACTCATAAATACAGGTAAGAAAATTTGCATGAAATGAAAGTTAATGGAAGGCCACTTCGAGGAGCATGTTTAGGGCTATTACTCTACAAACACCTCTGCATTTTTATTTAGCATTGAACTAACCTCATTTTTTTTGCAAGGATACGTAGAGACCTTTTTAATCAATTTAGAATTAAGCCAGAAGTCTATAGTATGCTTTGTCGGTTTTAAATTGCACACACCAAGGTTGATCAAGGTTTAGGAGATCACAGCTACTGCATCTCATGGAGACCTTCCAGAGATCAGAAGCCAGAATCCCACAGTTCATGCACATAAGATATCACTGATTAACAATTCCCCAGATGTAATCTTCCAGATGTTTAACCTCTAAGTTGAAAACCAAAATTATGTTCTGGGAGGTCCCCTCAAAAGGCTGCTAATCCTTGATTTTCAGTTAGTTTTATGTCACAGAATCATGGTCGGAATGGTCGGAATTGGAAGGGACCCAGAAGGATCATCGAGTCCAGCCCTTAAGCAAATGGCCCATGCGGGGTTTGAACCCACAACCTTGGTGTTACTCGTACCTTGCATTTCATGAGAATAGAGAAGTAAAGAAATGCTACCATTCTTTTTTCAAGTAGCATTCCCCTTGAACAGTACACGGAATACAATGGAAACCAGAAGGCATGCTGGTTATTTGACAGCATATAGGACCAACCACCTAAAAGCTGTTCATTTCAATACATTCAACTCAGTGCTGTAACAAAAGAAGTCATAGATTCTGTGTTTTTTCCAGTACACTGTTCAGTTACTTTCTTCCAGAACAATCCCTAAGCAACTGACTACCTTCCATACAAACACATGCTTTTATGAGTGAGCTCATTTTCACAGGTGGATGAGACACAGTAACAGGCCAATACATAACAATTTTAAATGCTGTTGCCTGTGTGAGTGCGGCATAGAAAGCTACATAGTAAATTACTGCAAGTGAACTCATTTATTCACTTCCTCTGCCATGCTTCACTGTTTGATTCATTGCACATAGTGGGACTGAGAAGTACTCACACTTTAGTTTAGCAGTTCAGGTTAGTGTTCCTTCTGTCATACCTGAATTGTACATTAAAAGCAGGTATTTTCTACAGTGGAAAAATACACCAATGTGATGGTCCCAGTCACCCACAAACCTATAAATGAAACCACAGAACTCTGGGATGGAGTCCTTGAGTACCAAATGGTACAGCAGAAAAGTTTTTAAAATATTTTATTATGTTAGCTTTCTATACTGCATTCACCAAATAATAAAATATTATTACAAATCAAATAATAGGAACTGAGGTACTTCTTGTCAGAGAAGAGCCCAAAATAACTCATGTCCAAAATAGTTTGTACTAACACACAATGAACTACAAAAATGGTGCATTTGTTGAAGGGTAATCTATTAAAATGTTTTTAAAAGCTGGAGTAGATAAAAATTTATGTAGTCTTTAAAAAATAGGAAATTATTTTCTGTCTGAAACTATCTATATTCTAACATGAACAGTGGTACATTTGTATTTGTAGTGGGCTCTGCAGCTTTTATAAGAGATAATAGAACAGCTCATCATTTTGGACATGTGCAGTCCAAATAATTCATTATAATTATTCTTCCATAGTAGTAAAAGTATAAATATTGTTTGTTTCTGTGAAATTAATGAATGAGCATAATACATTAATACTTCAATTACTAGAAGGAGCTATAGAAGTAAAGTGCCAGTAGGGACTCTTCATTATTTAGAGAAAATTGCATTATTTAAAACAGTAATTTCAAATTGAAAAGTCATAGAGTTTGTATAGATTGCTTACAGACTAAAGCATGTCTTCATGCCTATGATAATAATGCTTTTGATGTCAGTGTGGAGATACCCAAACTGGCTTTCAGTTAACAGGTAGCATTTTATTGAAAGAGCAA
>VYZP01054940.1:28358-43252 GCA_013400635.1 Hypocryptadius cinnamomeus
CAGATTTTTCTGGTTTCTAACCTCCTAATTTCTAGTCTAGTACCATAAATCAACAGAACTGTGCAATCAAATAAAGATACTAAAATGCTGCCTTCTGGGATAAAAGGAAGACTTAGTTTAAGTGATACATTTTTCTAAGTGTGTTTCTACAGCTTTTCAAATAAGACAAATTCTGTATTTGGATGTCTTAACATTTCTTAGATTACACTAATAATTGCACATAATTCAAAGCCAAATATTGTCTGTATACAATATATTTGGTAGAATTTGTTGAAAGACCAACAGATACATTCTGATTTTAAAAAAAAACAAGACCAAAAACCACCAGAAGTTTCTAAAGGAAATATAACATTTTATGAAGATATCTAGAAAACTTTTCTCTTTTTTTAATTAAAAATTTTAGAATAAACATTTTTATGAAGCAACTCTGTAAAGTGCGGAATGACTTCAAATCCCATAGAACATAGCAGCCAGTGAGGGGGTTAATCAGCTAGAGAAATCAGAGCTTTAAAAAAGTGAACATTACTGGGAAATTTACGAAATTATTCTGTATGGTATACTTCATGGCTGATTCATAAGCTGCAAAAGCGCTCAAGAGCAAAATTCAGTCTGAATCTTGTTACATTTTTCATGACTATAAGAGATATAAGCATTAAATTAAGTGATATGTAAGACAGTTTCCAATTATGTGATTTTCCCATTATATGATGTCATTCATGCTCTTGTTTTTTAAACAAGGCATGGACCGATAAAATTTGGGACTTCCAGGAATTTAAATCCATATGCAGAAAACTTGAGTGTGTTTCAGCAAGCCATACTAAAAATGAACCCCCAACCTACTCACATATCAATATAACTACATTAGAAGGACCCTCACCTGGGAGAAATTGGAAGTATAATAATACTTTTATTCTGTGTATTTTCTTTACATAGTTGATCTTTGTCCTGCTTCATCAAATTTGGTGTTTTGTTTTCTGGCTGCTTCAGTATTGCTCCTCAGATCAGATTTATCTGCATTACTACTGTTTGTCATTGTGGATTCTACTTCTGTGCCTTCAGGAGTTGCTCCAGTGGGCGTCAGAATTTTAGCATTCTCTTCTGGGGGCCGCTTCCAGTGGGGCCTGCTTGCCATCCACAAAATAAGTGAACCAAATATGACAAGCAAAAGACCAAGACAGTTGACCAAGATTGCTTCTGGTGGGGATTCACTGTATCCAGGACTATTCCTTTGAAAGAGGAAAAAGAAAGAAGAGGTCAGAAAAGATTGTTTTAAAGACAATCCAGGTCTAAAAGCATCAGTCTCCTGCTAGGTAGGTCTTTTTAATACAAACAAAACAAAACAGTGTCCCAGTACTGGATGCTTATTATTCTGGGCAAATGGAAGTATATTTGCAATGAATAACCTTAATAAACAAGTGGAAACAAATACTTACAATGCAAATATAAGCTTTTCTGTGATTCCCATGAGAGCTGTTGCAATCACTGTTGCAAAGATGGTGAGACCCGAATAAACATGTATTGGCATGAGAGCTGCGCGGAGATGAACTGGAGCAAACGGGAGCAGAAAGACAGCGAAACCCAAGAACAGCTACAACCAAAACAGGTTCATAGTTAGGGCTAGATGGAAAACAAGCTACGCTTCTCAAACAGAACAAAAATAATCATAAAATTCCATTCTGAGATGTCTTCAGGTAAAAATTTGAAAGTAATTGGCATTTCTGTTTTTGAATGTGTTTTCTGTCAAAACCAAAGCAAAATTCTGGATTAGCACTTGGGAAGCAGACATTAAATATTTTATAAATCATCCTACGTAATATCAGTGTCCAAACTTACTGATAGTGCTAAAACTCCAACCAAACTAAGTACTGGAAACACAAGTTTTCAGTGTCACTAATTTACTAATATAGTAAAGGTGTAAATGTAATTTACACAGTCTCATCAAGTCCTGTTCTCTGCTCCTGTTGCAGATTTGCACATAAAGGAACTTCAGAAAGTAGTCTTACTTCTGACTTGAGTAGATGAAATGGTTTTATCTTGTTAGAATTTCAGTTACATCTAAGTGCCTGTCTTTAGAAGGGGAATGGTCTTTCAATATATTGATCACATGGCATTTACAGAGTGAAGACATGTATGGATGGCATCAAGTTATTCAGGACATTAGTCCTCCTATTAGCACTAATTCTGTGATGCAAAATAACCCATCATGTCCCATGGTTGCATCCACAGGCTTGCCCAGTCATGCTGAGGTTGCAGCCCTTCTTTAGTTTGTTTTACCATTACTCACCCCTGCTGCTAAATTAGACACAGTGCATGAATTTGTATTTCATCCTGCTTTAACTCGGTCCTTGTTTTATCTTTCCATAATGGATTAGAGAGCCTCATATTTTCTCCCTGGGAAGCTTTTTAGTACACCATAATCAAATCATCTCTTAATCTTAGATCTGCTAAACAGCTGGAGTTTTTTAAAGTTTTGCAATGGAAAATAGCTTTGCCAGCCCTCAAATTACTTTTCCAGAATTTCTTTGGGTTTGTTGCTTTTTATTTTTCTGATCATTCTTTTATATTAAAAAAAAAATCTATAATATTTCATATTAGTTTCACTAATGCCATCTTTTCTCCTGTGTCACAGCATTGTGAGGACTCATTTAGAGCTTCATGTCATTTTTGAGTTCTTCTTTCCAGAGACATCATTTTCCAAGAGACAGTTTCATTTTAAATGTATGCCCTATTCTTAAATTTATCTCAGTGTGCTATACTGTATTAACCCATATTTGGCTTAATTAGAATATAGTTACAATATTGCAGGCAGAGTGTTATGTGAGCATAGGACTGACATGCCCCTTCAGGTAAGTGCCAAGTGTCTTCTCTGTTAACAAAGATACTGCTTTATGCCTGTTAGTTATAGTGCTCAGTCGCTTAACAAACATCAGTCTCTGACTGGAGACTTACATCCCAGGTTGGAGGAAGAAACACCCAGGACCTTTTGATGTGACAGGCAAGGCATTAAGTGCCATTGGTCATGTTTATAGTAGCAAAATGAAGAGTAGAACTAAGATTTTAGTCACAGTTCTTCATTTAACCATCAGAAAAAATACTGATACTCAGTGTAGTGGCAACACAGACTTCCTTGAAATAACTGCATTATTAGGACAAACTTAATTTTGACATTGTTTTTCCTTATTCGTTCATAGTCATTCTTATTTATTTGTTCAGCTGTAGAGAATATACTCAACAATGCTGCAATATGCTTTCTTTTTTTCTAAATGTTAAAAACACTATTTCAACACTGTTTCCTGTACCTCTTGGCCTGAGCAGTGAAGAATAAAATCCAGAACCCAAATCCCTTAGCTTTTCTGTGCTTGATCATAGATAATTAAGGTTTTTTTTCTTTTTAGTGTTTCAGGGAAAAAAAAAATTGAAAGAACGAAATAAATTTCCATAGTGTAATAACACAGTATAGGGAGTTCAGAATGTATATGCAGAAGCATCTGTATGTGTTCTGTAAATTTCAGGGCATGGTTGCTCTTCTTTGCCAAATGCAAAACACATTAAGTTAGTTCATTTTACATCACAATGATGCTAATTCTCTGCCAAGAAGAGCAGTTAAAAGCACGCCCACAAACATCTATCAAGGTTCTGCTGATTCAGGAAAACTGGTTAGCCAGTAGTAGCTCATTCAGGTGTCAGATCCTCTACATCTCTACTGCTCCCTGATGCACTTGTTCTGCTGATTAACTGAAAAGTCTTGAGGCCAAGAAGTGACTACTTAAAGTTATGATAGCTGAAAAACAAAAAAATAAAAAAATAAAAATAAAAATGAGAAAAGCTGTTACTTCATTTGAGACTTCCTCAATAAATGCTCTAACTATATTTAAATATGCTGCCAACAAACCAAGTAACTTGCTGTAAGTTCAGGAGTTAATGGGGCTTAGAAACACACTACTGTGTAACTGTATTGTAGGTTAATGGCCATTATGCCAGCAAATAAACAAAATAGGCTTAAAAATGCATTTTTCTTCAAAGTTAATATTTGTATATTTACATGATAATTTGCCAAATCAGAGTGTAAAATGGCTATTCCAGTAGTTAAAATGTACTAGCAAGAGCCTATTGTGCCTGAATTAACTAAAAACATGCTTCAAATTTACAGCCTGTTTATAAATACACTTAGATTCTGACCTGGAGAGAATAAAATATAACAGCAGCCAGCCCAATCCAGCTGTGCAGACTGTACATGTTAGGAGTGTTCTGGGCATTGTGGAAATCAAACACGGCTACCATAGAAACAATTGCAAGAATCATAGCTATGGTATTTAGTCCAGCATGTATGAACTTCATTAGGAGTTTGCTGCACTTCCAGGTCCAGGGCAATCTGTACACAATAATAGCTGAAGAAAGAAGAGAAAAAAGATTTTAGGCCTTATAGAATAATTTCTTTCAGACGTTAATAATTACACATAATTCACAGAGTTACATTGTAAATTACAGCAAAATCCAAACTTAAGTATTCTGAATAGTCTATTAAAAGGCTTTTTTTTCATACACTTAGCATAGCATACTCTGAAAATACAACTGAGGCTTAAATATAGCTTTTTAGGGATTTCTTCTCAATTATAAAAAATCCCACAAAGTTAAATGTGTTTCAAAAAATACCCCAGTAAACAACTTGGTATCATCTTTTCTCAGTCATTAAATTGATTTAACAGGGATTTGGCGTAGGATTTTGTTTTTTCTGCTGCTAGTCAGATTGGAGCAATGTAGCCTGATTCTTGTTGAGAAAGCATGTAGGATTATTTTATAATATTTATTCTCTTTGCAACTTTGTGTAATGCTATTCTCTAATTGCATAGGTACTTATATGACTGTCGATTACACTGATATCGGTAAGACTGCTTTGAATGGAAAAATGCTCTTCAGCATTAGGGAATCATAATCTGACTTTAGAGACAAAAGCATTTAACAAATACAAGTCTTCCACTACTGTTAGATGAATGTAGGGAAGTTTTGCCTATACTTGAATTAATAACTTTAGCAGACAGTGTTTTTTCCAGTCTGAACAAAACAATAATTTCCATTGCTCTAACTCCAGATGGTCCATAAAAATAACAACCTAGAGCTGCTTCTTGCCGAGTTTTCTCCAAGATCCCTGCTGCCCCTATCTGCCACAACTGTCCCCTGTCTGTCATATGACCCAAATGCTTTCCACGGGGGACACAAATGGGCCAGATTATATCACTGAAGCTCAAGGTACATCTGATTACAAACTAGATAATAATTCTGGATGTGTGACAGCACATGAGTATATTCACCTAACAGGGGGTAAATATTTTATGAGAACAACTGATAATTTGAGCAATAAAGACTTATGCCCCCTCTATAACATCTTGCCTGAGCAAAGTCTGAGCTCCACTCAGTGATTTATCGCATCCTAATTTAAGCCTTCTGCTTATGAACTTACAGTGAAAATCTTATATATAATTAGCTATAATAAAACAAAGGAATAATAATTTATGTAGGCTTTTAGAAAAAATCCTGTTCCAAACATTAAGAAATAGGAAAGTATTACCTAAGTGATTCTCATGTGCCCTACTCATTCATTACTTCTCCATAACCCCTGCATTTTAGGCAAAAAGCATACATTATGGAAAATAAATAGAATATTATCTCTGCATGTTTTAATGAATAGTAGTAATAAATGACAAATTCTTTTCAAGTTCTTTTCACACTTTTTTCTTAAACTTGGATGCATTTCAATAAATACAGTACTACACTAAATAATTCACAAAGAAAACCATTTACAAGTCAAATCTCCATATTATGATCAGATTTTAAATCAATGTATGATTTTACATACTGTGTGAAAATATAATACTGGAATGAAAGTGTTCCTTAGAATATTTAAATATATACAGCACTTAGGTTGGTTTTGGCTTTCTACTTTAAAAAGCAACAGTAGTAAATCCTACAAAATCAGGAAGATAGAAACCTTGTTTATAAGATGATTTGACTGTCTTAAAGCACTCTATTACAGAAATATGATTCTGCACACCAAGCCTATCACGTCCAACAGTTCCCAAAGTGACGTTACATGATAATGTTAGAATCACAGAATCCTGGCATCACTAAGGTTAGAAAATAGCTCTCGGACAATTGAGTTTGACCATTAACCTATCACTGCCACATCTACAGTAAACCATGTCCTGAGCACCACATGTATGTTTTTTGAGCACTTCCAGGCACAGTGATTCCATCACTTTTCTGGGCAGCTGTTTCAATACCTGACCACCATTTCAGTGAAGAAATTTTTTTGTGAGTATCCAATCTTAGCCTCCCCTGGTGCACCTTGGACTGAGCTTTTGGACTCAGACCTTACTCCTATTTTGAACTATGATTTTAAAACAATCACACAGGGCAGAGTTATTTTGCAATATTTTTATATGGCATGGGACATCTGTCCTTTTACCAATGTACAAGGCAAAATTCTAGAGTTATTGACCAACAAGACAACATTTCCAGCCTTTGTATTGACTATTAAACTCAAGAAACAATTGGTTTACTTATTATTTAAAATCTTCTACTCAAGTTTAACCAAGTTTTTTTTAGCTACATCTTCCTACTTTCAACTACTTAAAGACTTATCTTTCTTGTATGCGTCCAAAGAGATACCTGATTTCTCACTCTCATCCAAATTGCTTTGAATTCAGTGGCAGACTTCCATCAGCGATATTTGAATCAAATTCACAGTGGTATCTTATCTGTTGATATTTCATCTAATTTACTACAATAGCCCTTCAGTCTCCAACTTTGCTTTTCCTATTATGTAATAGTACTTCCTAAATTATGCTGTATTATTAGTGAATTCCTTGTAAGCGTGTGGTTTCTTAGCTATGGTAAACTTCCATTTACTTTACATATATCCTTACCTAAACAGGGCTTGGGGCAACCCCCTTTCTCTGTGACACAGGGAAAAAACTGAGTTTCAGAGGAAAAAAATAGAAAATACATAGGAAAAAGCTGCAGAAGGCCTCTCCCTATTTTCTTCAAAGGTTCTATGCTTATATATTAAAAAAATAGGTTAAGCACATTAAGTAGTGTAGATCTTAGTAGTGAAGTCAACAGGTGGTTTTCATTGCTTATTTATAGCCTGAAATTACACTTCCTGTTGAGCAATATTATGTAAAACAACTTCAAAATATGCTTTATTGCTCAATACTGGTTTGCAGCTTGAAGCCAAAAAGAACTGAGAGCAGCCCCACTCCCAGTGAAAAACAAAAATTTACAGTGTATGTTCAAATCACAATGTTCTCTTCATAGCCAGAACAAGACAGCCTTCAGCATCTTCCAGCCTTTTGACTGGCTGGAAGTGTAATAGGAAAATCTTAGTCCACGACTGAACTCTATGAAATCCAAAGTTCATGCACTCTTAAAGAAATTTTTAAAAAAAACCAAAACCCAAAAAACATTAAAAAAGAAAAAAGAAGAAGCAACCCTGTATCTTAATGATTATATATTATTTAAGAATGATTCATTTAAGAGATATGCTTTACAAAACAATTCATCCTAAGTCTAGCCTGAAGAACTGTATTTTAATAGTGCTTGTGGTGCTAATTTTCTGTGGCAAAAACCCTGCTCCTGGATCAAGCTTCTGTAGTACTGAACTTTCCTTTCTCTTCTTGGGACATGGAAGAGAGCCCAAAGAGAAACTTTCCTAGGGCAACATTTCTGGCATTTCGATTTTCAACTTGCATAAATTCCAACTGCCTAGGAAAACACACCTCGCAGGCATTCCTCAAAGTGCACGGGCCAGGATAAACAAGTGCTTGCAGAAAAAAAACCCCAAAACAACTCAAACCCCATATGTAGCAATTTTGGCTTGTTACAAGGGACTCTTTGTCCCTTCCTGGGAGTGTTGGCTTGCCGAAGCTGCGGACCGATTGCTGCGCTGCCGCTGTGACCCGCTGCCGGCCGCGGGCCGCCCCGCCGCCTCCGCCCGGAGCCTCCCGCAGCCCCGGCCGCGCCACCCCGGCCCCAGGCAGGCCCGGCTCCCCCGCAGCTCCGCGCCGACCCGGGCCCCCGACGCACCGATGCCTTGGATGAAGACGAAGCCCGTGATGATGAGGACGGGGTGCCAGTTGAATTCCCTCGAGCTGCCGTCCCAGCTCAGCCCCTGGCGGTAGTGGAAGACCCAGACGAGCGAGAGAATGACCGACACGAAGCCGACCAGCAGCGCAGACGCCAGCAGCGCCAAGAATCGCCCGTAGCCCTCCATCTTTCGAGCCCCGTGCGCGGCAGCGAGCGCTGCGAAGGAGAGGCGAGGCGGCGGCCGGGCGGGGTCGGACTCGTGCGCGGGCTCGGGCCCGGCGGGTACGGCACGGGACGGGACGGACTCAGCAGGGGCGGGAGCGGGGCGGCACTCCGCGATCCTCCGCGCCCCTGCACCCTGCCCTCTCCGAGCGTCCCGTCGCGTTCAGAACTCCGCCTTAGAAAATCATTTTTTGTGTCAGCCTGTCCCCTGCCTTGGTGGCTGCCCAACTGCGCTCCCCACGGCAGCCAAGGAAGGGAGCCGGTGGTCGCGGGCATTGTGCCGAGAGGCTGTTGTGGAGGTTGGGGAGTTCACAGACCCGCCAGAAAGATAAGCTACACAGCCATAAGCACTTACCGATAAAGTAGGAGTGCTGTTACGGAGAAGAGACAGACCGCGCACACAAAAAATGTAGAGGAGAAGTGCACTTAAAAGACACTGATGTACTTACCTGGAGCACAGTCTTGCCATCATGATCGCCCCCTTCTCACTGGATTCATTGAGTGCTCCAGATATAGTACAGATACTAACCAGTTTCATATATGGAGTCTGGCCTAAGTATACAGGAGGATGTGGACATTGTTCTGTTGAATAGCACAAATATATCAAATATCCACTAGCAAAGAAAGGGAATGCATAAAACTTAGACAATTCCAATAGGTATGGAAAGGCTCATTGTAGGAAAGTGGAAAAAAACTGAATTGCAAAGAATTGCAAAAGAGACAATAGACCTGACAAAAATATAACATGATAGATTAGACCAGTTTGGTCAAATAATGTAGTCAGCAGTTACTTTTTGTTTCAGTGTAGCACATTCAGCTGGCTCTGAAGTCTGTCAGATGTGGTAGGAGGATATGTCTAAACATATATTCAACACTAATTTTCTGGTATTTGATTAGCTTACTTTTAAAATATATATAGTGTTCAACTACATATGAATTAGAAGTTTGTTAATTGATTGAGAGAAAAAAATACTATGTACTCTGGATAGCATTTGATCTCTCTGGTATCTCACACTTAAACTGAGGCCTAGAAAATGAAAGGAAATGGTTTTATGAAACTTAAAATAGTTTCAGTAGAATACTGCCAATTCAAACACCATACTTACTAAAGTGTTGGAAATATCTACATAGAGACATGGAGACCAAGCCAGATTGGAGTGGGATGCAAATATATTTCTTCATTGTTGTCTTTAATCTCCTAAAAATACACACTGACGTTTTAAAGAAAAGCTTGACTTGAGCACCACTTGTATAAAGATATTTAGCTTTAGTTTGCATGGATTTGGTGTGACCTGCCCTCAGGTTTTAACTGGTTACTCATTCTACTCACAATGGCAAGTGGAACACTTGTTAAATTTCATAAGTCACAGCATCTAAGAGAAGATCCAAACCCTAAATCTTCTGATGCATGCACTCATACCTAATCTTGCCAGGGTGCCAGATTATCATTAGTTTATGAGGCACACAGGTCATTTTAATATTATGGTCAGAAAAATTCTTGCCTGCCTGGTGCAAATATCAGATTGGTGCAGAATCAGAAGTAATCCTTAGCATAGCTACAATGTCTGAGTGGATTTCATGTTTACTTTGGGATGGGAACTCAGCACGATACAGTTGACTGCTGAGGGCTGAATGACGTACTTGATAATCTGTTTGGAAAATAAGCCCCCACATAAAAATGAAACTACCCTGTGTGGGGCTTTCAAGTCTCCTTGCAAGGACACAAAAAACACCTGGTTTTGTTAATCATTACTGTGGATAGGTTCTACAGCAGTTCATAATCTCTCCTCTTTTCCAGAGCTTCCTAGAGACAATGATATTTTCTGGTACATTGCCAACTCTGTCAGTGTATTCTTTCTTAGTAGTTCTGTTGGGACATGATCTAACATGCACTTCTTTGGGTTGCTGCATTGTCAGATGCAGGATAACTGTGACTTCAGAGCTGGAAGAACTTCAAAGGAGACAGACAAAAAAAGACCTACAAAACAGACAAAGGTTCACAGATTATTTTGAAGAGGTAGCCATGGATTCCTACTGGTTTTATGTGTATGGCACTTGGCAACTGCTGTCATCATTGCTATACCATTCATACATTTTGAGAGCAGCAGCCTAAACTTAAGTGTATATAAATGCCTGTCTAAGCAACACACCATGTCACCACAGACCATTATTTTGTGCTTGTGATGTAAATTTTTAATACAGGATGTGTTGCTAGCTTCAAGTGACCAATAACTGACTTGTCAGAGCTGTACTTAGAATAATATTAGAGTCTCTTTTACCAGCTACAACTTTATCTCTTTTTGCATGCTGGACAAGTCATTTAAGATCTAAGTCTTAGACCTGGATATTCCAGAAAAGTTACAGTATCCCTTAAAGCATTTGGATGAGTTTTTCAGAAACTTGGTGGCTGTTCATTTTGTAAACAAACAAAAGTGCTGAGATTGTCCAGTCAGTTTTGTTCTGGCAGCTAATTTAACTGACTGTTGTGGAAGCTTTAGAAATACCTCTGTAGAAATTATCTTACCAGGAGTAATACAGACAAAGGAGTTCAAGTAATTAGTGTTTGAATGGCACAAACAAACCAGAATGATCCTTTTACTGTTTTTGGTACTGAGTTCCATGCCTAAGCAACAGAAACATTTGACCTTTGCTATTGAGAACATCACTAATTTGTCTTTGCAAATTGCAAATTGTGACTATGGAGCAAGACTCTTCCAATAAATGATTTTTACTTATTCTCCTAGAATAAGTACCCTAGAAGGAGCTTTTGCTGAGATAAAATAAGACACATAGTCCACCTTTTGTCCAGAATGTTATACTGGTCATAGGCCAGTCATTGTTACCTGTGCAATGAAACTCTTTCAATGTATAAACAGTTTGCTTCTGTGAGTTGTAGGATGTTTTTATAATAATTATTTTATAGAAGCTTTTTGAAGTTGTGGAACTGTGGGACAATAGTTGGAATTGTCTAAGCAAGATTATGAAGTTTTACTGCTTTCAGTTTTTATTTGGCTTGTGCTTTCTTATTTTCTTCCCTACCACTCCCCAGCCTTGCCAGTGAGTATGTGCTCAAATGACAAGAGTAAGGCAGGATGTGCACTCTTTTTATGCTCAAAGCAAATCTGATCAAGAGAAGTCACTTCTTGAGATCTTTTAAGTTTCTAGGCTGGGAAATTCCACTTGGGTCTCTAAACAGCTATATTTATCAAATACAAATGAAGGGCTAGCATCTTTGGGATCCCATTTTTGCTTCTCTGTCCTCTCTGCAGTCTTTGAGATGTCATGGTGAAGTGGAAAATCAAAAGTGATCCTGTTGAAGTAGAAATGCTGGAAGTATGCTGCTTTGGTCCACAAAACAAAATGTTCCTAAGACAGCCATAAAATCAAGCCAGCTTTCAGGCAGTACAAAGCATAGGCAGTGGCATTACAAAGGGCTAAAATAGGAAGAGCATGGTGTCAACATTCAGGAGTTTCCTAGATTTCCATTGTCCCAGAGCATGGAAATGTGTGCAACAATGCTGCAAATTGCATGTTAGAGGCGGGCAACATCCCAAGTTGAGACTAACTGCAGATACAGAAGATAATAGGGAAATTGCCAATGTATGAGTCCAAATATGAAACATCCAAGTAAACACGTTAACAGAATAATTTTCCTGCCTGTCTTCTGGCAAGCAGCTGTTACTGGGGACTTTCTGGAGAGCCTGCAAGCCTATCATGTGGAATGCATTGCTTCTCCTGCGGCATCTCAAGCCAGAGTTCTTGAGTCACTTTGTGGAGTAATTCCAGTGAATTTTAGCTTTCCCTACCATGTTTTCTTTTTTCTTCCTGAGAAGAATGTGCCCTTACTCTTCCCTAAAAATATAATGTTTTCAACAACACTATTCCTTCTCCACTCAGACAAGAGTAAGGCATTTGTACTCCCAGTTTACTAAATAAGTTACTAAGCTATACCAAGTGGTTCTTAGCAATCACATTATTGTAACTCTTCACTCTGCTAGGATATCTAGTTCCTTTTGTTAAAAGAATCAATCCCAAAACAAAGCAATCTATTTTTGCAGTTGCTAATCTTTTATTAGCCAAATCAAGCACTTTGACTTTTATTAAATCTGTAAATATTTGAATACGCTGACAAAAAATTATTTTCTGTATTTTTTCTAATTCTTTCTATATTCTATAAGAATATAATAACCTGAAGACTTTGGTCATTGTTTTGTAATTTCAGTAAAGGAGAAATAAATACCACAGTTGTAGAAATGCCAACTCTAGCAACCCGAGAACTTCAAGTGATCCTCTCTGAATTGTTGATACAATTCAGTTATTATTGGTGAGGCATTGCTATAGACATATCAGATCAAGTCCAGAAAAAATAAGCTCTTTATAAAGGTTTTGCAGTGTAGTAATACTTGTCAGCTAGAAAATAACTCAGTTGCTGTTCTATACATTCCTTTGTGGTTCAGTCTTAGAAAACCAGTTTTACTACTTACCCTTTTTTGCACTTACCATTTAGGATTTGTTCATTCTGGCAAAAGCAGAAAGTTTGTTTCAAACAACCTTTGGTGAAATCCAACATGAATTCACTAGTCCATAACCTTTTTAAGTACTAGACCAACATTTTGCTTTTTGTAGGCAGAGTGCTCAGAGACCCTGCTTTAAGCAGCAAACAGCAGTTCCTCACAACTGTTCTTTCAAAAAGCACTCAGCTTACATGCCACCCTACACAGGTGTCCTTTCTAGCAGGTACTCCTTTAAACTATCTTTATTATAACTGGGAACAAAATTAATTTATTAGCTGTTCCATCTTGTGGGATAGCTGTTACGGTTCCATAAGGAAAAAAATCCTTGCTGTTGAGTTTTTGGCAATCTTCAGTTACTGTTAAGTAATATGAAAAGTCTTTTTCTCAATAACAAGAGGAAAAAAAAATGACAAAATGAGAATAAAATGAGCACGAAGCTGTGCTGTTAAAGTAATTGGACATAAGAAACATTTTTCCACATTGAAAATGCAGAAAGTTTTGGTGAAGTTACTTAATTGTGAGTGCTGACAAAAGTGGCTAAGATCCCTTCAACTTTATGTGTGAAATACACATTTGAGAGTCTTTCACACATTAAGACACATTAAGAGTTCATTTGTATATTTACATCTCTCTACATATGTATATATAATCTTTTTCCCTTGAGCATCTAGTGCTAGTGAAAATAATAGAAGCATAGGCTATAAGCCTTTCAGGTTTGATCTTTTAAAGGATGCACTTGAAACTGCATTTGATGTAATTAACTGAGGCTTTATCTGCATACTCTGTAATTGATTGAGGCTTTATCTGCATACTCTGTAATTGATTGAGGCTTTATCTGCGTACTCTGGAAACCACGGCATGAGTGCTAAGCACTCCCTGAAAATCACAGCAAACAAGAGTACTCACAACTTCACGCTAACAGTTCCTTAGTCTGATTTCTGTAAAATAAAAACCTATCAGTAAATGGGTTTCCTGATCATAAAGGAGTTAGGTACTGCCTAGGAGAAGAAAATTTTTGTCTTCTCTTACTCTGATTAATCTAATGCATTAATTCACATTTAATATCAATTTGACAGTACACAACAGTACACCCCTGCCAGCAACAGTGACTAAAAAATCTTTGCATATAAAATCTCCTGGCAAAGTAAAATACTAGCTTTTTTTCTGGTGGCTGAGTTTTGTTTAGAAATTTAACTTGAAGTAAAAGCAGTCAATTCAGGTAGGCTGCCACCAAACATGCAGGTATTTGTGTTTGGTTTAGATACAGTTACTTTAAACAGTTTAAAAATTACTGGTTTGTGATCAGCATTTTCCTCTCATTTAAACACAAGTTTATTTTTAGAATTTTCTGGGTCCCTGCATAAGTACAGGAGGCAACTCACAGCTTGAAAAACACATACCATAAGCATTTAATGATTCTGCTCCTTTAGTGTGTTCCAGACTGTAAGTAGGGTGCCAAGACACTCAGAAGTGTTCAGGGCTAGTTGTTTGGGATTCTCTGTTCTTAAATAGCTTTCAAGGTGTTTTAAAGTAGATAGAAACCTCTTCTGTTTCTGAATGAAAACGTCTACGTGGGACCTGCCAGGATGGAAATCTGCCATCATGTGTAGTGCAGCAACACGGTGTGCATTTCGACCCAATCTTCATCAAAGTCTGGGCCATTTTGGTCATTACAAATGGCTACATTAAAAAAAAACCCCAAAACCAAAAACAAAACCAAAAAACCTGATGTACATTTATAGATGTAGCCGACTCTCACTTTGTAAGTCTGACATAGCTTAAAAATTAGGCTTGTCTTCATGTCTGTTCATATGAACAGTACCTGCACTATTTAATAAATTATGAAGTTTCAATGTCTTTCTCTAGGAGGAAGTGCTTCAAAAAGCCAAGCATCAATGAGCATAAAATTTATGTATCTGCTTAAAAGTTGGGTCTTCTGTCTTAAGAGTACGGCTTCATATATTACTTATATAGTTACTTATAAAATAGCAGGTGTTCTTTCCTGGACTCAAAGTGAAAACTTATGGAAGATAGGGTAGAAGTTGGGCGTTGCTGCTGCCCTTTATTTCTACTGTT
>VYZP01054941.1:1469-23721 GCA_013400635.1 Hypocryptadius cinnamomeus
TTACACACTACATTAACTGAAAGTGGTTCCCCTACTGTGAAGACACAGTTTATTTCCGCCCTTAATACCCAAACAAAAAATGGCTGGAGATGCAAGTTATTAACACAGGGCCCTGGTTCTCACTGCAGCAAACAAGCTAAATTCCAGTAATTTTCATCTACTAAATTGCTTCAGGAATACAAAATCATTATCCACGGGAAAAAACGTTCTAAAGTTTATATTTTCCTTTATCTTTGAAAACATCCCCAGTTTGCTTTCAGGATATTCTGCAAACCACAGTCAGTTTTTAAAGATCCCTGACATCAAGGCATGCCGGATTTGTTAAGGAGCTCATGCACAGTTTGCTTTTAATTGAGCCTTTAGCAGAATGGAGGACAAGCAGCAGCCACCACACAGCTTGTCACTAGGCTCTTAATTTGAGACTTGAAACAATTACTTACCCCAGCATTCAACAGTGTTGTGACAACATTTTTGCCTGCAAGCCCTTGAATTGTAGTTCCTTTTCCAGTAGTTTTTTGCACAACAATCACATTGGGTTTCGATGTCATTGGAATTGTAGTGATTTTGGTTGTGGTCCCTAAATTTTTGAGGGAAAAAAAAAAGTGCAGTTTATCACATTTTGTATATTTCCTTTCACCATAGAAGTTGGTGAGCTATAGAGGAATCATTGTATTTAAATCTGACAGCAAATCAAGAAACCAGCAGCATCTGGAATGCAAACTCAAGTCACCCAACTCAACATGGAAAGATTACATGCCAACTCAACAAATCTTTCACCTACAGTAAAAATCCTACATTAGGGCAGGTAACCCCTTCTCACAAGTTACAGAGCAGACTAGCACAGCATTCTCAGGCAAACATGTAGAACTTTTCAAAGGCTGGACTTAGGGTGGGATAAGGACATCATTAATACTCAACTCAAGGTCCTATTTGCACAGACAAATACTCTTCTACAGATGACCCCTGTAGAAGAATCTATGTACCAAGGATGTATCTCCAGTCAAGAGAAACACCACCTCTTTCTGTTGTAATATAAGTGATCAGTAGTGGATTGAAAGAAGGAAAAAAGAAAAATATGCCATTGTTTCACAACCAGGCCATAAAAGCTAAGTTTAGAAGTGTGTTGGTTTTCTGGTTTTTGTTGGTTTGTGTTTCTTTTTTCTTTTGTGATTGTTTTGGGGGGGCTTTTTTTCTTTTTTGGTTAGTTGTTTTGGGGTTTTTTTGTCTTCTTTTGGTTTTTTTGTGTGGTTTTGTTTGTTTGTTTTTTGAAGAGCTGACCTGGCTATTTCTGTTCCTGTGTTAGTATTTAATTAGTTCCATTCCCTTTATCAGGTTTTTAGTTACCTGTACTGACAGATAGTTCTGGTCAGCCTTCCACAGTCTACAAAAGTACATACACTGGAATCAGTGCTATCAGACTGCCATTGCAATAGCTACTCAGACAGCTTTTTATCAACAATTTCTCCTTTCTCCAGAGGAAAGCACCATTTAGTCACAACAGGGCTGCAAACACAAGGATTCCCTTTACTACCTTCTACTCATTAGTCATGCCTGTAGATTCTTCACAACCTATTTCAGATTAACAATTCCACCAATTCTGGGAAAGGGAAGACCTGCTGAGACAAGATTATGATTTATTTAATCCTACTGACTTCAGAGGCATCTAAAGACTGCTCCCTTAGTAAAAACAATTAAGCAAACAAAAAGAAAAAAGCAGGCATGATTTCCAAACTTGTGTTCTTCCAGGACAACCATTATTATCCTCATCAAGATCACTCACAGGTTTCCTCATATTAGCTGCTGCTCAGGAGAATCCTTCCACTTGTGTATAATGCATTACAAGACTTAGAAATTGCCTTAACAAATTCACCACACCCATAACAGGCTAAAAAAAGTTCCTTGTTGCCAAAGAAGATGCTGTATCATCACTAAATATAATTCTGTGGAAATCAAAACCTGTAAAACTGCTCTACCAGATTACAGCCCAAGAGTGCATTTACTGGATAGCTTGTGCAGCACCTTGCAGTGACTGGAGCTGGCTGGTGCCATGTCAGGTCTTTGCTGAACAAAGCTGAACTCCTAAACATATACAAGAAATTGTCACTGCTATTAGTGCGCTTGGTCCCGGTCCCAAAGAAACCCTATCTCAGAGATGACAGAACCACCGAATGGTTTGGGTTGGAAGGGACCTAGAAGCTCATCCAGTTCCACCCCTGTCAAGGACAGGGACATCTTCCACTACACCAGTGCTCCAGGCCCCATCCCAACCTGGCCTTCAACGCTTCCAGGTTTGGCGCAGCCACAGCTTCTATGGGCAATCTGTACCAGCACATAACCAGCAGGGAGACCAATGGCTAATCAGCAGACTGACAAAGATAACCAGCACGGTCTGCATAAAGCTGGGAGGGAAAGCTTAAGGCAGAACATGGCCTAAAGGAAAGACAGGCTGCCACTGGTAAAATATCAAAATAAGGTGGAGACTGCGTAGCTGACTTTAACATACACAGTCCATTTTTATTCTGGTTCTTTGGATATGCAGCGGAACAGAGAAGGCAGCACTGAGATTATAAAATGTTCTGAATTTGGGCAAATAGTGTTTTCTGATCTTTCTGTCCTCCACACAACATATTAGTCCCCACCCCACATTTCTCTTTCCTCCCAGTTTTCCTTCACATTTGCTGTTTCCTTCTGAAATAAAAGAACTACCACAATCCTTAAGAACACTCCACCTTCAAACTTATACCTATTACCTTCTTCTTCATGCTCAGCTATTTTCCTTCTGAATTCTCCAATAAAGGTTCTAATTTGAGTATGTGATCCACAGAAAAGCCCTGAACAATTAAAGCAAGCCCAAAGTTACTTTTGAAATAAAAGTCTTACCAGTAACAACAGTACTCATATGCCTACCAGAAACAATATTACTGCTGATGATCTTTCCTCCTAGAGTAGCCAGTGATTTTGGTACTACAGTAATGATGCTACCACTTGTAGTTTTCACATAAGTAGCAGCCCCTGGAGTTCCAGCCATCCGAGCTCCCAGAGAGGGGCTCACTGTTGGCCGTGTATAAGTTGCTTGAGTTCCTGTTTTAAAGAAAGAGAAAAAATAGTTCACTGTTACTACACAATCCTCTACTAATATTCGTGGAAAAATATGTTAGTTTAGAAGAAAAGTGTCAGACTTATTCAAAGATATCCCAGCCTGCAATCTATTGCCACCCTTTAAAATTCTTCTAGTAATTTTTAAATCCACAGAGCAATATCCAAGTATATACTAAATTTAAATTGAATATAACAGTCTTCTGAGTATTTTAACAAATGTTCCATGACTGCCTTATTTTAATTCCTTGCGCGTAAGACTGTAATTTTCAATATATGTGCAGATTCTGCCTGTAGGTTTGCCTCTTGTCCCTTAGATGCCCAGGAGTCAGGCATCTGATGACACAACCTGAACTCATCCCTCCCTCTCAGGAATGACACTTCTGTATGATAGATTGCTTATAAACAGAACCATCAATGATTAGTTTAAGTAACACCCTTAGAAAAAAATATGATCTACAACGATGATGCTATTTTGTGGACTTAGCATACAGCACCACAAAAGAAACCTCTCAACATAGTATAAATGCTGGTTTTTAGAACTAGTCCTTTTCTGAATGCAAAGAGAACTGAGTCCACAAAAGAAACTTGTTCAAAAATAGCAACAGCTACACAAACATTGAAATTCCATTTTGCTTGTAATGCTGCAGATAGTGCCCTTAATTGCTAAAGATCAAAGAGGAATGCAGTTTGTTTCATCAAGAAAGATGTGCTCACATGCAAGAGAGCACAGTACAGATTTTACCAACTACATGAACTGCAAAACATTTGTTTTTCTAATGCACTCAAAAATGTATCTGTAGAGTACTTCAAAAGTTATAAAGAGAGTATTAACCATTAGTTTATGCTAAGGACATGACGAGATGGCCTCAAGTTGCACTAGGAGAGGTTCAGGTAGGATATTACGAAAAAATTGCTCATGGGAAGGGTGGTCAGACATTGGAACAAGCTGCCCAGGAAAGTGGTGGAATCAACATCCCTGGAAGCATTCAAAAACCACATGGATGTGGCACTTGGGACAAGGTTTTTAGTGGTGAACATGGTGGTGCTGGGTTCATGGTCAGACTTGATGATCTTAGAGGGCTTTTCCAACCATAACGGTTTCATGGTTCTAATATTCCCAGCCCATGGTAAAAAAAATGAGGAAATGAAGAGTCTTCTGAAAACCAGGATAAAGCTACCTTTTAAGTTTTTCTCATGCAAGTTTACAATCAGAACAGTCTGCATTATAATCTACTAGAAACACAAATACAACCAGATGCTCAGAAAAACACTGGGAGCTTACATTTTAAATTACTGGTGCTTTTGTTAATTCACTTCAGGACTATGAGCAAGTCACACATCTTTTGAAGTCCATCTATGCAAAACAGGAATGGTGCTCACCTGTCTGCTTGAGTTAAATCAGTATAAATCATGTAATATAAGGTACTACAGAAGTGCAAAGTATCTGTATAGATTGCATAAAAACTTCCTTCAAAATAAACCCAGTGGGGAAGGAACAATAGTATTTTTGTGTACCAATTCAAACAGTGGAATAAAAGAGCACTCAGTGGAAAAATCCTGATCTAGAATAAATAACAACAGGATTGTGAATGTGCTGTTGTGCCCACTGTTCAGAAGAGGTAAGTGCCTTTTTTTCAACCCTAGGAAACCATGCTTGATCACCTGCATGTCTGGATTTACCCTCCCTTCCCTTCTCAGAGCCATAACTTACCAGTGGGAGTAGTGACCAGTTTAGTTGTCATGATAGTCCCATTACTGCTAACCACCATAATGGGTGAATTGCTACTGCTGGGCAAGGTCGCTGTAACTGGTTTGGGAAGGATTTTACTGGGCTGCACCTGCTGAGTGATTATTTTAACACCTAGGAAAGGAGAAAGGTCACTGTTAAAATACAGGCACGATAAGTTACTTTCTGAAATGCTTTCTCAGACCAAGGCCTAGTGGGCAAGTAGCCCCAGAAGGCTTCAATTCTGAGCCCATATATTCTTGATAATGAAAAAAATGATTTAATTTTTGAGTTTGGTTTTTTTTTTTTTTTTTGCTAAGTTTTGGTTGGGTTTTGTTTGTTTTGCAATACCAAGAAAGTCATCATCTTTGCCTTTCATGTGCCTGTTTCAGTTCCTAGCTACTTCCACTGTCCATTCCATCACTGATTTGTTGACGTTATTATTTATTTTTCCTGATCCATGATAGAAAAAAACAGAACTTTCCCAGGAGCCAACAGTTTACAACCAAGACTGAATAGGTTCATATACAATGAACCATCTAGAAGCAAAGTAATTCTTCAACAATTCAGTCTATAAATCCTAATGTGTCATAAGCCTAGACAAACTTTACCATCCTGAATAAATTAAAAAACATTCTGCACAAGGAGCATTAGTGACTATAAGGAAGCAACTGTGACACTGGCTAGGGAAGGTTACTTTTAAGTAAACTGCTCTCTTTCCCCTTGATTTACTGGGGATTTACTTGATTTATCTTAAAGCCACAAAGAAATTTGGCTTAAGCTATGAGTAGATCAGTAAGAATGAAGGATGAGGGCACCTTAGTACCTCCAGGATTCTGCTCCCTCTCTCTTCATTTTATGTTGGGGATTGGTACCTCTGTGAGGTTCACTTCTCAGTTGCAAACCAGCGCATTCACAACATCTGTTCAAAAGTACATCCAGGAGATGTGCATCTTATGATCTGTTCCATGATGAGGTAAATGCATTGCATTGTGATGGCCAAATGCCATGGAACATACAGCCTGAATGAATTCCACCCAGATGAAGCACTTATGTTTGTACACAAGTATTCCTAGGTGAAAAGTCTTGTCCACTTGAGATGTGGAACATCCTCCAGAGATGTTTTCTTCTCTCTACACTGACTATAAAAGCAGTACAGAGCAAGTAAGCTCCAAACTGAAAGAGAAATTGAAGTCTCTGCATCATCCAAACACAAAACTCCATAAAAAGTAAAGTCTCCATTAAAACCAATTCACATCTTCCAGAAATAATTGGTATCAGATGGTATTTCTAAAGAAACTTATAACTAATAAGTACAATGAGCCTAAATTCATTGTAGAAGTTGTGGAAATGAAGCTCACATTGATACTGTTCAGTGGCTGGAAGCCTTTTTTATGTCTTAATTAGTGGCTATTATTTTTCTTAAGCAATGGTCCTATAATCCAAAAGGTAGCTTTATCAAAGGACAGGAGTAGGTGCTATATCCAAAAGGTAGTTTTATCAAAGGACAGGAGTAGGGCTGTTTATTTTTTCATTCCATGGTCTATTTTAATTGTTTGATCTAAATAGTATGATATAAAATAAGAATTTTACTGACAGGATTAAAATAAAATACTGATTTTATATTAATATACATAAAAATACTTTGCACTTTTATAGCACTTATTTGAGTACTGGTTAACTTTGTAAACTTTATTTCTTACTACTTCTTGCTGAGATAATACCTGTGTGCTACAGCAGAGAAAAGCCAAGAAAGAAAGATAACATGACTTGCCCAAAGTCAGCTGAATGAATCAATACCACAAAAATAATCCAGTCTAACTTCCAGATCTAACTGTATTTGTTTTGACAAGTACCTCAAAAGTACGTTTTGATTTCTGGACCAAAGAAAATAATTAAAACATGGAGTAACTTCTTTTTCCAGGTGATATAGTTGAACAACTCTTGGATCTTCAGAAAACTGGTGTGTTTCAGGTTGCCAATCACATTATTTTTGAAGTTACTTACATACCTCTCAACCTCTAAGATAAAAACTTATATACCTAAAGCATGGTCTGTAATACCTGAACCAAACAAGAAGAGTGAAAGAACCAAATTCTTTAATTACTGTTACTTGAAAACATTAAAACATCCTTCACTATCTACTTATATTCATGTTTGAAGCCAAATCCTGTACTCAAGAAATCATGCCCTCATGACCACTCCCCCATAAACATTTTGGGGCAGAATTCTGCCCTACTTTCCTGAGTTGCAGCCAGACCTCATGAATGTGACCCAAGATCAACTCCAACTACCTGATTCCTGTTTGATCTGAATGGTGGGCTTGATGCCAGCTGGCAGCTGAGACTGCTGTGGCTGCTGCTGGGCTACAGAACACGGCACCAGCTGCTGCTGCTGCTGCGGTTGCTGCTGCTGCTGCTGTTGGGCCTGCTGGACTTGGTGCAGCTGCTGTTTGGGAGACTGCTGATGCTGTTTGGGAAACTGTGCTAAGATCTGAGTTGGATTCCCAACCAAACCTTTTGGGGAAGGTAGTCTGGTAGAGGCAACTTTAACTGCTGATGTAGACACACCTGTGAAAGAGTAAAGGGTTTAAGATTCACCAGTGCAATGAGAAAGAAAAATATTAAAATTTCTAAAATAATCTTACATTTCAATTATCTTTACTACTGAAAAATACATTGATATATGTGAGGAAATAAAGCTCCCATGTAGCAGAAGTGCTCTGTTAGGAGGCAATGGAGCTTTATACAGATTTTCAATGTGGCAGCAGAACAGCAGCTAATGGAAAGACCACAAACCCAGTCTACTTCTCCACTTTTTGTAATACAAATAATTCAATAATATTTTCAAAGTCTCATCTTTAAGCTTCAAGACAGCAAAATACCTATAGTGAAAGTATTTTAAATATAGATATAGATATATTTGTATTTATAAATATTTATAACAACCTAGTTTAGTGGAACACGTTTTGGCCCCTGGCAGGAGGGCTGGAACAAGATCTTTAAGGTCCCTTTCAACCCAAAACATTCTGTGATTCAATGATTCTAAAATCAAAATGGCAAGAAGCTGGCTTTAGGACCATGTCAAATATCAAACCCATCAACAATGGAAGGGAGTATCTGCTAGCAAAAGAGTTGTTTGGCATTTAAAAAAAATCAAATGATTGTATGTAAGTTATAAAACTGTGGGCCACCTGTTTTGTGTTGTTAGATTAGGTGATCTTATCAGCAAAAGTGATTAAAAGAAATTTGCAGTAAGATGGAAAGACAAAGTTCCCAAATGAATCTTATTTCTGTCATTCCCCTACATAGCTGCCACAACATTTACAGCAAAATCTGACTTTGTATATAATTCTAAACTATACATCCATAAACACCAAAACAGACAAACACAGTCCATATCTTATGAAGTTATTTTTTAACTAAATCCCAGTTGCAGTGGAAAACAGAAACAGATGGCAGTGATAATGACAGAAATCATAGTAAAGGTACAATTCTGGCAATCTAAATAAGCAACCCTTTTCTCACTGCATCATTTAAGATAACTACACCACTTCCTTGGGCAGCTCTTTTCATTCCTGAGTTTAACTTTACATTTGAAGATATTACCAGTTCATGTCACAAAACTTTTCACCAGCATCTTCTGCAATGCCACTGACAGTCTTGGAAAAAAGAACCGTTGGAGAGATACTCTACCTAATGTACTTTGGAATTAAAGCCTCCTCCATGATCAAACCCAACTAAGAATCAACAGTTCAAACAATATGAAAGCCTGCTGTGAGCCCTTCTGCTCCACAGATTAATATCTGATTATATTAATACAAGCAATAAGGAAGGAAAATACCTCCTCAGCCTTGATATAGCAACCCAATGTTTTGTGGAATGGAACAAAAATGGAAAATACAGACCAGGAAAAATTGTGATGTGACACTTGTAATTGTCAGGCAGTTTTTCTTTCAAGTGCTGCTCGCTAAGGCTCATTCATTCATTCATTCACAGCTTCCCTTTTAAATGCTAGCTGGTGGCTGTGAAGCTGAAACAGTCAAGCTAGCATACACAGTTGGAATTTGAAATCAGAAACCTAAGAATTTTAATCAGGCCCACTCAGGTCTTAATTATAAAGGACTTTAAAACTGGCATGCTGGTAAAAGACACCAATAAAAAGATGTAAGCACTTCTCTACCTTTCAGAATTGTCATCTGGTATGTTAATAAGTTGTATTTACTTGATGTTAACTTTGCATGTTTTTGTAAATTGGGCTTTTAAAGACTCAGTCACCTTCAAATATTGAAAATATACATTTTTCTATGCACCAGACAAAGTTCTTGAAGCCAGTCATTTTGAGGTTGTATTGTTTTTGAGCTAGGTCACACCACCACACCACGACCCCTTTAAAAAGAGGATCTGCGCATTAATTGTTGAAGTACAGAGGAAAACAGTTCAACAAGAACTTTGTGGAGCCTCTTGGATTAGTTTCATCAGCAGATTCCTTTCACATGTCCTGTGCTTTACTCATATGTAAACGAAAAGTGCATCTCCCCAGTGCTAGTCTCAATGCAAAGTCCAATTCCTCAATGAAAGAGCCTTCAGAAGAGAATTGCCATACCTTGTGCTACTGTTGACATTACCACTGACGGTGTGGATGACACTACAGCAGTCACAGCAATAGTATTTGCAGTGCAGGAGGGAGTGGAGCAGCTGCTGCTGCTGCCCACAGAGGACTGGGAAGCAGTGATAACCACGGGCTGCTTTTGAGTAGTTGAGGCAATGACTGATGTTGGGACAAGTTTTGTAACTGCTGCATAGTTGTGGGACTTGGAAAGGATGTTGGGTACAAAAGTTGAGCTTGGAGAGGTGGTTACTATTATGACCTAAAAAAAGAAAAAAAAAAAAAACAAGAAGAAATTCATTTGTTCCTTGCATCTATATTCCAGTAACATGTCTGTCTATTTAGTTTTAGGGATACGTGTTTATTAAGAGCTTTTAAGACTGTCAATCACGTTTGCTCACAAGAAAAAGTTTCAACTACTTTGAAGAAGTGGTGATAAACATTTCCTTAAAATTATGATTTTTAAGAAAAACAATTACTATCAAATAAAGTAAAATGATCTCATGTGTGAAGACAAACAGGAATTAATTTGACTTCATTAAACTGGGCCAGGAAGCTTGAAACCCTTTCTAAGAGAAAGTGAATGGATTTCCAGCAAGTTTTAAGTGTCACTCTTCCAAACCTTGCAAAAATTTCAAGACTCAGCAATGAGAGAAAATGGATTCTTTTTTTTTTTAACAATTAACAAGCACTTCCTGAGTCAGTAATGGGAAATGCTTTTGATCTACAAGGCTGTAAATAATATTTCATCAGTGAAAGAAAAATGCTGTAAGTTTGAAGCAATTTCTGCTTTATTTAGTGCTCTCAATAGCAAGAAATTCTTTCCGATTTGTCTGCAGAGAATAAACACCATCCCAGTGCAAGTTACAACTACAACTCCATGAATCTGATCTGATGTAGAAAAACACAGAATTCATGACAGCATTGGAAGAAGTCTGTCCTTGTGCAACTCACCAAGGAAGCTAAACATTTATTAAGTATTGAATATGGGGACTGTTTACATAAAAAATTCCTTTTATTCAACTTATATGTCCCTTCTTATACTTACATAGCTAAAATAGAAAAAGAAGCATAAAACCACAACATTTTCAATTTATCATGCAAGAATATTGAGAAATTACTTTAATAATGCTGTTGTCCCAACAAAAATTTTGTTTATTAAAACCTCAAAAATTTAAGCTTATTAATGATTCAATGTAACAAAAGCCAATAGAAAAAGAAGGCACAAAAGGAGCAAAGAAAACCTGTGTCAGCTCACACAAAGTCTTATGTTGCCAGCCAAGCACTACTGAAACCTTGCCTGACAAAGAAATAATATGATAATGGCACCAGAAATAGACTTAAGCAACAAATCAAGCATCAAGAGATTACAAGTTCATAATTTGCATAAAGAAAAATAAGAAAAGAAAAAATAAATAAAAGGGAAATAGCCACATGGATGGAATAAAAGCAGCAAATTTCACCAATATGGCTCTGGTTTGGCCTCTCCTTTTGCTCCAGTTCTTAGTTTGATGGTCTCTGCTGCTCAGATAAATCTTTAATATCTTGATCTGAGGAAAATCAAAACCTTACTACCCAGCAAGCTATAGCAGGTTGACCACAACTAACCTGTGTCTGAAGGACAAGGTTTCCACATTCTGCTGCTTTTCTACTTGATTCTCCAGTGAGAATATTTTCTCTACATCAGTCTTATTTTTGCATTCTGCCTAATTTCTATTTAACCAAAACACCTTCCTCAAATTGTTCTTAGGCTACAAACATGCAGATGAGCTGAACATGACACAGCTTGTTCCAGTGTGAGAATTGGAAGTGAAAGGATTCTATGATATGCCTCTGGAGTTTTACCCTGTTTCTTAAACTATCAGCTTACACTAGGAATAATTCCAATTGTCTGAAGTTTAGGGTCAGCTCCATTCCACCCAGAGCAACTAGTTTAGGAACACAGTCAAAGGACAACTTGCAGTTTAAAAAGGCAGATTATAGGTTGGAGTGAATATGAACCATACTACAACAGGGCAAATTCAGCAACAAAACTAATACAAATATGCAGAATGAAACTGGGCATAATCACAATTCCCACAGACAACTGCATTTCCTTAAGTCCATGACTATCACTTAAAAATACTTTATTTAATCAATGAAGGAATAAAGCCTGTAAAGCATTACAGTTCAACAGTGACTGCTATACTGTGACTAAGCAGGTTTGTGTCTGTCTATTCTATCTCATCTTTCAAAATTAACAGAGCAGAGCAAAGTTCAGTACCTTCTGTGTTGTGGTGTTTGCTGTGTTGAGGGTTTAGTGAAGGTTATTTTCACATGCATGAAGGATATCCAGAAAACATAAAATTCAGGTAAAAATTTAAGTATTAAAGTTCAAATCACAACCACTGTATTTCTGAAATACTATTCTGTCATATATGTTGAAATGATCCAAATAATCTCATGATGGGTACCAAAACAGCATCCCATGTTTTACAGCAGAGAAACTGCCTGACTTTAAACATGCACACACACATATACAAATCAAGGTGGTAATTTTGTTGTTGATGGTTCTAGTTGTTACAGAAAAATCCCAACATGTGCTGAATTCAGTCCTGTCAGCTCTATTTTGAGAGATGTCAAAACTTAGTCCCTGAAAACATAAGGTTATTATAACTGCCAGAAACTTCACTAGCTAGATTCCTTCCATGTCCTACACAGGTGACTTCATTAAAAGAGAATCCAGAAACTGGAGCTGTGATATTATTAGTTGTTATGACAGATCTTCCTCCAACCTACTAAAATGTCAAAACAATTCAAAGAGCTGGCATGCAAAAACAAAGAAATTTCATTCATATCTAACAACTTACACTCAAATTGGAAATGTCCTGTTGGATATGAATGAACAAGACTGACTTTTAATTTAAAACTACTAAAGGGGATTTCTCCCACCAAAATCACCCAGTTATATATTTTGGCATATCTAAATCAAACAAAAGAGGGCACTGTGACAAGTTCAGATACAAACACTACTCTGGCTGCCTAACAAAACAAGCACTGATTTTCCTGTCACTGCAGATTAGTAAGACAGTCAAATAACAGAATGCAAAGCGAACTCTAAAATTTCCATGTCAGAACAAGTGGAGAGGCATAACTGCAGGAAAGGTACTATCAACAGTCCACTCTTCTGGAGACTTGGTACACTCCATCTTTAACTTCCATGATATATAACACCCATATTTAATACAACCCTACAGATGTTTAAGGCATAAAATTATTTCTGCACTAATTAAAACCCTAATGTGCAACAGGATGGATAGGTTAAGCCCTGTAGTAGCTGTGGACTTGCTGCACTGAATTTAATCTGATGGTTTATGCTCACACATGGATTTCTCTAATACACTCATGTATTCAGAGATGAAATTTGATTAAGGACACTGTTAAAGAACAGTGAATCAAATGAAAGCATCTTCCCTGGAGTGGGACGAGGTCGAAAGCCAATATCTTTATTGCACATTACTTCAGTTGATTTTACTTGGTTTTAAAATTTCCAAAAATCAAGACACGGGAACTCTGCTGATCCAAAAAGAGTCATAAAGCAATTAAGAAGACTCATAGGACAAATACCATGCAAAGGTTTGAGCTCAATAGTCAAACTCTCACCATTGGAAAAAATGCTTGTTAGTGGCCAGCCTAGCATAAGTCTGTTGGTATCGAGGCGAAATTAATTCCACAGAGACCCTACGTCTCCCTGAAGTCTGCTGTACTAAATAACTGTACCAAGAATGAACTTGATCTGAACCATTCATTTTTTTAATCTTAGAAATAAAAAACAGACACAACTGAAATGCCTCCTAAAGAATAATAATATAGTCATGCCACATATTAGGCACTTAAAAATCTAAGTCCAGTGCAAAATTTAAACAAGGAAAACCTCTTTCTGCACTTTGCATTGTGGTGAAAGCTAGGCACACTCAGCTGAAATAATGCAACTGATTTTGACCACTGTAACACTGCTAATGTAGAATGAGAAATGGCACACTAGTACTGAAAGGAAAATAAAGCCCCTGGACTTTGACCAGCTCCAAGAATAAGCATTATAGATCCCAAAAAACTAGTCTCTAGATAAAAGGCTTGGCAAGGGAAAGCCCATGCCACCTCTCCTGAAATTGTACTACTGCAAAGAGTAATTATAAATAAGGAAAATAGAAATAAGAAAGATTACCTTTGACCAACAGTTGTTACCATCTGAAGGCTGTTCAGTGGCCTATGTGATCCAGTTCTCAGTGGACTAGTGTCCATATCACAAAACCCAACACCACAAATGGTACTAACTGGTAACCTTGTTGGCAGTCTCACCAGACAGGCCAAGAATTGAATGAGCATGGAGACTGAATCCCCTCTCATCCCTAGAAGTGGTCCCTTCAGGTCAGGGTTGAGGCACATTGGTGGGGCAGTCTGGGGGAAGCTTGCACTCCCGCTGCCTGTGCTGTACCTGTTCTGTGGATAAAAAGAGGGCTTCAGTCTCCACGGCTGTCAATCCAGGTCCTTTCACACACAGGTGAACTAAATTCATACAAGAGTTCGGTTTTCCCTTTGCTCGTTTTAAAGAGGGATTACCTTATCCCAAGTGCAATCCTTTAAAAACAGCTAGTCAGATCATAGAAAGGAAGAGTCAAACATCACATCTTATTCATTGATAAAACCAGAATAAAGTAACATTTGGCAGCTTCCCCCACATACCTTCTGTGTTGTGGTGTTTGTTGTCTGTGTTGAGGGCTTAGTGAAGGTTATTTTCACAGGCGACATGTGTGGTGGTAAGGAGTTGGCAATGCTCTGCATTATATTACTCATTTTGGGGCTCCCACTTACAGGCACTGTGATAGTTTTAGTGACAGGAGTCACTGCCTTCGGGACTTCTTTCAGGAGAACAGGGGAAGAACTAGAAGAATTCGTTCGCCGTCTTTTGCGGGGCTTTTCATCGTCATCTGAGCAGCTGACACCTGGAAAATAAATACTTCCTCTAAATTATGTTTCCCCTGTCTGCAGATCTCAGTGCTTTCTGAAACACTACATCTTTTTTGAGTCTTACACCCTCTTTCAAGTAAGATAAAAAGAAATAAAGGATAAATTACATCTTATGGTCACAACCAATGTATCACACCTCAGATGCTCTTAGTCTTTGATATGGGCCATACTCAGTGCCATGAATCAGGGACAAATCACCCAAAACCCCAGTTATGCAGTTACTGGGTTACTTCATTCAGTTTGAGAGATTAAAAGAACATAAGAGCCAGTAGAGGGTTTTCATTCTGTCCACAGAAGTTCGACTAGTGAAGCACACAAGGGGATTGGGATCATGCCACACACATTTTAGTTTAAACTTTTACACTACTTTGGGTTTTTTTTGGTGGTGGTCTTGTTTACAGCAACTGGACTATTGAAGTTTATCCCCCTATACTTTCATTAGACTTCAGCCTTTGCACCTACCTTTGTGTCATGTTTACCCTTACAATATCCTTCTGCCTTTCACCTTAATACAGCATCTTGAGATATAATTCTTTTTTTTTTGTTATATAGTTTAACTGTGAAGGTCAATCCTCACTTCATCAGCTTTTGCCTTCTTTGGTGCATTTTGTGCAACAGATATAAAATGGCACCTAACACACAATAATGAAAAACGAAAGAAGTCCAGGCTCAAAAGAGTTCTTTCTTCCTCACAATCATATATTGCACACGTAGGAAAAAAAATCTGCTCAGGAAAGGATAACAGCATGATTAATGGATCTTAAATCCAAATGAAACTTGCCAAAGTAGGCAATAGATTCATAAATTACGGAAAGGCACAGGTTAATAACTTTGCAAACCTCTCACAGCTACTTGGTAACATTGAAGGCAGGAAGGCTCTACAGAAGGATCTGAAAAATCTGGATCCATGGGCTGAGATTCAACAAGGACAAGTGCCAGGTCCTGCCCTTGGATCACAACCATCTCATGCAGAGCTACAGGCTGGGGGCAGAGTGGCTTAAGGGTGGCCAGGCAGGAAGGGACATGGGGATGCTGGCCAATAGCTGTTTGGATATGAGCCAGGTATGCCCAGGTGGACAAGGACAATGGCACCTGGCCTGTATCAGCACTGGTGTGGCAGCAGGACCAGGCAGTGACCATTCCCTGTGCTGGGAACTGCTGAAGTACCTCCAGTCCTGGGGTCACTTCTGGGCACCTCCTGACAACAGAGACACTGAGGTGCTGGAGCGCTTTCAGAGAAGGGAACAGAGCTGGGGAAGGGTCTGGAGCAGCAGGAGCAGCTGAGGAAGCTGGGGGGACTCACACTGGAGAAAAGAAGGTGATGAGGGGACATTCTTGCTCTCAACAACTCCCTGACAGGAGGGTGCAGCCAGATGGGGGTTGGGCTCTTCTCCCAGGTAACAAGTGAGAAGACAAGAGGAAATAGCATCCAATTGTGCCAGTGGAGGTCCAGATTAGGTATTAGGAAAAAAAAAACCTCACTGGAAGAGTAGTCAGGCATTGGAATAAGTTGCCTGGGGAGACAACAGTCTGGAACTGTTCAGGAGGTATCTGAATGAAACACTTTGGGATGTAGTTTAGGGGTGACTATGATGGTGCTGGGTAGATGATTGGACTAGATGATCTTGAAGGTCTCTTCCAGCCTTGACAAATCTGCAATCCTGTTATTTATGTTTACCATGCTAACCTGTGTCAAACCATTTAAAAAGAAAAACAATCAAGAGAGAAGCTGAACAGATACAATCCTGCCTATGCAAAAGATGACTGAAAATCTTGTTCCATGTGCCTGGATGTTAAAGACAAAGAACACTATCACAGCAAAAAGCAGTCTTGCTGGTAATCAAAGCCAACTTGGTTGGTAGTCAATCTCTAATTAGGGCCAAGATCTAATTATGGCCAATCTCTAATTAAAATTAATATTGTGGCATTCAAAAAGAGAAGATGCAAGAACTAAAACGAACAAGAAACTGCCCAGCACCACAACAGGCAGTTGCAGAAAAATGGTATTCTCTCCCAGCAGGAGTAGCAGCTCATTTGCAGGTATGCATGTAAAAGCTGACAACTGTATCTACAGAGACAGGAAACTGAACTAGGGAAGAGAAGCAAACTTCAAAAACGTATCTTTAGTTGGCTGTAGCAGTACAAGTAAAGTGTAGATCTATAAAACCAGATTTCAAATCAATATATTCTATCCTATTCTCAATCAATCAAAATATTCTAATCAATAATTTACTCTATGCCCCTGAATAAGCCTAGTGGCGACATCCCTCTATAAAGCAGAGGTTTGATTACATAACTTTAAGGTTTATTATGGACAGGCTTCTAAGTATTACTGTGAGTGCACTAATCATATTGAACGTGTGCAATCATTTAAAAATCTCAGAATCCATTTAAATCCAAAATCCACATGCAGCTAGCACGTTAGGACACAGTTGTTATTTTGCTGGGGCACCAAGAAATAGAGAAAACTTTGTTTGTGGTCCTCATTCACAAAAAAACCCATCAACCAATCCATTAAGACATAAGAAAGTAACATTAAACTAACAGAACATTATTTTATGTTAAGTACAGCTCATTTCACCTCCTGTTTTCACTGCTGGGGTTTTGCAAGAATATTATTCTTATCATTTCATGTTAGAAATTGCTGTACAAAGTTTTCCACAGACATTTACTTAAAAGGTAATACAGCTTTGACTGTAACTCA
The DNA here is from genome assembly GCA_013400635.1 of Hypocryptadius cinnamomeus. Classification (NCBI taxonomy): domain Eukaryota; kingdom Metazoa; phylum Chordata; class Aves; order Passeriformes; family Zosteropidae; genus Hypocryptadius; species Hypocryptadius cinnamomeus. Next base: position 18,614 of record VYZP01054941.1, read on the forward strand.
CACTTGATAAGTAAGGAAGCAGAGTCATGGAAAGGTTAATGGCTCGATCAGACTGTGACTTGGAAGAGGTTACACCACAGACCAGTGGCAAAGTCCTGACTGTAACTCAGATCTCCCGAATCTGCTCCTAAGCAGGTTTGTTAAAATCAATGTGACTGATGTAACATACTCTGAAAGACACACAATTCCTTATAAAAAAAGTCAATAAAAACAATAACAACAAAACTAAGCACATGAAGTAGGGGAAAAAAATTAAATCTAGGGACAGACAATGAAAATTATCATCCCTGTATCATGTGTCTAGACTTATTTGATACTCATTATCATGTAGTAATTCAACAAAGTCTACATTAAAATTTTAAGATGCTAAGAATGCTTTCCCCTGAATCTTCAAACTAAACCCAAGTGATTAGTGCATAGATCAGAAAAATGAAAAACCTCAATGTAATGGGTTTCATGGGTTGACAGAGTCATTAACAATGGTTTTTTGCAAGTAACATTATATTTATGTACTAAGTGGCATTTCTGATTAGCTAGAAGCTTACACAGATGTATACATATAGCATAAAGATAATAATTTTTAATAAATAATTTTAAAAATATTAACGATATACAGAGCAAGCATAAAAATAGCATTTATCTACTTCTAAATAGCATTTATCTACTATTAATCTTTACTTGTTGTTTTGATAGAATCAAATAAGAAGTGAAGGAAACATTTTCATAGTAAAATAGAACTACCCATGATGAGGGCATATACATGAGAACATAATCTGCTTTTAGAACTAGCTGACTTACTAGCCAAACAAAGATGGGGACACATACACCCTCTGAAGAAAAAAGACTGTTAATAGATTCTGTGTCCTGGATTTCCAGATTTAATTACATGAAGATGGGTCTCTGGTAGGAATTCGTACGAAGTTTTTGCAGCTGCCAAGGAACACAAGCTTCACTAAGACTGACTTCCAGGTAAATCACAAAATGGCAGACATAGTATGTAAGCATAAACCCCTGCCAAACTGCATCCAAAAATAAAAAAATTCTATGTCAGCTCTGAAAGTGGAAAAGAGGGACCTTTTCTAATTCAACTAAGCGACTACTATGCATTAGTTCTCAACAAGATGGATCAAAAATTCACTGATGTACAGAAATGTCTATATTTAATTTTCAAAATATTTTTCACTTGTTGTCCTTGTAGCTTTAGTGCTCCTTGCAGCATTTTGCAGCGAGTGGATTTATCCTGAACACTATTTATCAGAAAAAGGGAAGCAATAAATTAATTCTCTAGACTAAACAAAGGCACAAAAGCCTTCAATTACTTGCCCAGTGTTGGAGTGTTTGATTCAGTCTGTGCTTCAGCCATGCTCTCCCTTTCTTTCCCTTTTGTTAATCAGTTGCTAGTATCACTTACTTTTGACGTAAACAGTACTTCCACTTGGCAAGACGACTACATTGGAGGCTGGACTGGCAGGTCTGGGGGACTTCACTGTTGCTACACTGCCACTTGGAACAGGGGTAGATGTTGGGGTTGAAGTGGTACTTGTGTAGGAATAGCAAACCACCACTGAAGAGGAGAAAAGACACCTTCCATATAACTGAAGTGCAGAATCCCATTATTCTATCACTATTTTTACAACTGAAATGGAAGCCAAAGACTTACTGGGTTTACTACCTGTGGTTTTGCCTCTGCATTCCTGTTACTGTGGAATACTCCCCAGTTTGAGCTAAGCATGGCCATGAGATTAATGGTCTTCAAAGACAACACAAAAATCTAAACTCCAGTCCTCCCATCCCCAAAAATCTGTGCTGCCAATGTGAATTTTTTTTGTATTGATCTTTGTTTTATTTCATAACTTGTTATTTTTAATGTTAGCATTAATTCAATATGTTGATCTTTTTGCTTTTCTGTAAGTGATCACATCTAGACTAGTAACTGATAGAAGTGTTATTGCCTCAACAGTACATCAGTAGAAAAAACCAAAATATTCGTTCAGTAGTGAAGAACTGATTGTGCTAATCAGCTTTTTTAAACCATTGCCTTTAAGTAATAACACAATGATATAGTACTTCTCACAAAACCAGGATAAAACAGCTTGTTTCAAGAAGTGTTACACATTCTCCAGTTGTATGAAGCCTAATTCAAGCCTGCTGAGCCAAGCTAGTTGGAATGTGTACTACCATTATTTAAAAAGCATAGGGAAAGCAGAAAGCAACCTTTTTACTTGTTTCCATAGTACAGTTAATCTGAAGAAAAAACCCAAAGCGGTATTTTCTTGATTTTCACCAAAAACCACTTGCATTCTTAAAATAAAACATTCTGAAACAGCTTTCATCACTAAAAGAACTTTACAAAATCTAGCCATTAGTCCAAGTTTTTAAAGTTTACAGAGCTGAAGACGTTAATCAGTCAATGTAATTTCCTGTCAAACTGGGTTCTTTTTATAGCTCAGTTGCTAGAATGTCAATAACACAAAGCAGTCAGATTAATGCTGCAGATACCACAAAGGTATCTTTAAAAAAAGGGGTATTTTATATTTCTGTGAATAATGTTTGGTAAGAAAGATTTGGATTTTTTTAATAGATTCATAGAATGGTTTGGGTTGGAAGGAACTTTAAAGCTCACCTAGTTCCAACCCCCTGCCATCAGCAGGGACACCTTCCACTAGACTGGGCTGCTCCAAGTCCCATCCAATCTGGCCTCAAAAAAATATCTTTAATATTTAACACTCAAAATCTAAGACATCAGTTTTTATTGTGATGCTGTTTTTACATTCCCACAGACTGCAGCAGAATTCCATCTTTCTCTCACCTTCTTTGTTTCCAGTTTCTGCAGGAACTGGAAGAGACGCATTGTGCTGAATGGCCGCGTTGGCAACAGCGTTGGCGGTAACAGTAAAAGCTGTTTGTGGAACCAGTCGCGGCATCAGTGGCACCAGTCGACGACCTTCTATGGACCACTCAGAAGAGCTGTTTGGTCCAGACATACTAAACAGAAATGCATGCTCTGTAAGTATTTCTACGAGTTTCCAAATACTCAGTATCCTATTTGAGTACATTTTTTGTTCAATAGTGCAAGCCTAAAAGGCAGTTTAAGACATACTAGAGCACTAATACTCAGCTTTCTTTATTTCATGAAAGCCCTTGCATTTTTGTCACCTGATATAAAAACCCTCCCATTTTAAATTGAAGAGTTGACTCCACTTTTGTTGTTCGGTTTTACAGAGTTGTTCAAGGGCCAGAGGTGTGTGAATGCCATACTCAAACCCCCCACATTAGGTTAGCTACTATCCAGGTACAGTTGCTGTACTCTCTACTTCTGGATTACGAAAGCACCAAGAAACCAAACAGATAACATAAAAGATTGTTGAAATTGATTATTTTACAGCGAAAAACTCTCAGCTTCGAAGGCAAATTTTGTTTTACCTGAACAGAACAGTTTCTGATGCCTACTAAAGTAGTCCCAAACAAGGTGACAGAACATGAGATCATTTAAATGCACCCTAAGCATCTTTCTAAACAGAAAGCTGTCTTCTGCTCGCTTGCTCTTAACCTTAGTACTTACACCCACACTAGAATGTTTCATAAAAACACTGTTCTTATCTAGACGGAGAAATATTTTTGACTGTTTTACATGAGTCATTTGTCAAATCAGCAAAATCAAAATGGCAAATGATTTTTCAATGCTGTAATGTTTTTAAGCAAATCAACCCATTTAATGTATGAATATATTCTAAAAACTAACTTGTCACATGAAATATTTCAAGCAAGTTGCAGCAAGAGCTACTACAAAGTAGTTTGTAAAATGCAGAGTATCTGCTCTGTTATTAAATCTTGATATGCTTCAGCATTCTTCATACATATGCATATTGTAAAAAGAGAGCTACATAAGGTAAAGATACATTTTAAAAACAAAAAATAAAAGGTACAAAAGCTAGTAAAATAGGCTTTCCTAATGAGTTAAGAGACTTATGTAAGTCAAATACTGTATTACTAACCATCACTCATAAGGAATCACCATAGGCAAATAAAGAAAATCAGCACTTCAAAACTGCACCTTGTCTGGCTTACAATAATTCATCGAAGTGCAACACCTCAGGACAAACTATTCATGTTCTGCAAAATGCTAAGACTAGAAATACTACTTAAAAGGAAAACTTGATTCAGGAAAATAATCCTGATTTGACAATTACATGCTTTTCATTATTCCCCCCGCATTTATTTAAAGGGGTGTAAGGACGTTGGTGGCTTTTGTTTGGTGAACAGCATACTTCTAAATCTTTAAACTTGAAAATTAAAACTTAAAGTCTTTCTACAACACTAAACCAGTATGCTGATTTTGACTAGACTTGGATCAAACAATTGCTAACTCCAAGCGTCCTGCTATTCATATTATTTCCTTTCTTTCCTCTTCACAACACCAAAGCTACAACTGTCAAACATAAGAAAGTCAACAGCTGTAACACAGAATAAGAAAAAAATACAGACACTTACAATGCAGCTCTGTTTAAAGACAATCCTTAACAGTAAGACTAATAAGTAATTACCAAAAATACATAACTTGGTCTACTGCTCCTCCACCTCTCAAAATGTGGAGCTTGTGAAAGCAAATGCAAGGAGGAACCAGCCCAGCAGATGCCAGCACAGCAGCTGCATCGCTGAGAGTGGTGGACACTGATGTCATCAGCTTGCTGCAGCTTTTTCTACTCTGACCATTTTTTCCTTTCTATGCTGATACACTGTTTTCCACTAATCTGCCACCTCTTTTCCTCTCTTTGTCTTTCCTATGTAGTTTTCTCTTTCCTCTTAATACAGCCTTTCCAAACTGATTAAAATAAAACTAAAAGCAAAACAAAGAAACAAACAAAAGCAAATATGTTCATCCTACTGTAGCCATGATATTTTATGAAAAATCCTATTGTCAGGATTTTTCCCCTGAGAGGCCGAGGAGCCTCAAGAGAAAAATGTCAACAATAATTATCTGCTGCTGTGGAATGCAACTGTGCCTGAACAGGTGCAACCACATTGGTCCATGTGAATTGTTTCTACTTGATGACCAATCATGATCTACAGCTGTGTAGACTGTCTGAGCAGTCACAGGACTTTGTTAT
>VYZP01054943.1:1390-30424 GCA_013400635.1 Hypocryptadius cinnamomeus
CACACAGAACAGAAGTATCAGGTAAGAGCACTACCATTCCTGGTAATACTAACTAGAGATGTACTACCTCCCTGAATTTATGTTCTTAACTTGAATACAAGCAGCACTAATTGTAAACAATTGCAAATCTGTATCTATTGCACACCTAAAGAAGCCTTGCTGCCTTCAACCTGCAATCCCTTCTGTTGGCTTTGTTGGTTTCTCAGCCAAAACACTGGGATGAACACACTGCACTTGATGCAAGTCAGATGTTCAAGCCCTTCTTACACGTTTCCCTTGCTTCCAAATTTATGATCCCAAAACTTAACTTTTAGAACACACCTGTATAACTACCTTAAGCCAACTGAAGGTTTACTCACTGAAACAAAGCTATCTCAAACAGAATGTTTAAAATTTGTTTTACACTGACAACTAAAAGAGATTAAAATTTGGTCCTGTAGATCTTCAACATAATCCTGAGTATGGCAAAATTACCTACAACATTTATGCTCAGCTTTCTACTACGAAGAGAAACTACGAAGAAAAAACTTGTAAGTTATAAATAGGCACAAGCTTGTTAAGTCACATTTCATCTTGCATTGGCTTTCGACTTTTTCACCCTATATTTGCTTTATATACTTCAATTTGTACCTAGCAACTATTGTAATAGTTACTCCATCTACTTGTATGAAGTCATCACTAAAGGTCTAAATGCTTTATGAGAAAGCTACATATGAAATATTTGTATTACAGAGCTTGAATTCCATTGAAATCTTGCAAGACATGAATGTAAAAACAAATTTTTAAAAAGCAGACTTTTTAGGGTTAAGAATCATTCTCTTTTCTACCTTTCTAATTTGATCCATGAAAGTTTTAAAACAAAGAGATTTTCCAAAGTCCCTTGTGTTGTCTACTCTAACCAAAAGGCAGAGGATGTATTTATGTAACACCCTTCTTCACCACTCATGTAAAACTCACTGCCATCAACTGGAGAATGTGTAAATTTTAAAAATAGTTATGTTCATAGAAATCATAGAGTCATATAATGGTTTGGGTTGGAAGAGGCCTTAAAGATCATCCAGTTCAAACACCCCTGCCAAGGGCAGGGACACCTTTCACTAGACCAGGTTTCACAGAGTCCCATCCAACCTGCCCTTGAACACCTCCACGGATGGGGTATCCACAACTTTTCTGGGCAGCCTCCAGAGCCTCACCAGTTCCAGTGCCTCATCACCCTCACAGTGAAGAATATCTGTTTATTAAGTGATTTGTTATTTATGAGTCACTCCTTTCACATGCCCTGTATTAAAATATGCACAATTGAATCCTTCTACATATGACATAAGCCTAAGAGAGTTTGCTCTACTTATACCCTCTTTATATCACAAGAATATCACAGCTATGCAATCTGTAAGTCACACGGTTTACTAATGTCATCCCATCTTAGTATAGCTCAAGTCATTAAAAAAAAAGAGAAAAATATTCTATTTAAATTTGTTATTTAAAACCAATTAATAAGAATTTCTTTTTCCAAAGGCTGTATTTTAAATGACAAAGTTATACTTCCTCACAAAACAGAAGTTTTACCTTCTGAGAACCTTCACCAAATATCATCTAAAGCCTCATAAACCTTCCATCCTCAAAAATGTAAGATTAACTTAAAATAAACTTGCTTATATGTTCCAGTGGATATTCACAGAACTGATTTTGCTGTACCCAAGTAACTTTTATAATTAAGAAGTTTTGCTTATATTTGCAGTAGTTCAACACAGCCCCTCTGATTTCTCATTTGAGGCATGCCATGTAACATGGGGTGCTTTACCCAAGAAAAAATTACTACTAGCTGCAAGAAGAAAAAGCAAACAAATAAAAATAACCACCGAGAAAGGCGATCCACTCTCAGGTGGTAACCATCCATACAAATCTGTGATTCAGAATTTGAGGTACTATCGTTTACACTCAGCTGCTTAGACTGCACAGACAGAAATCCCAGAGTTAAAATGAACTGGGCAAGTGAAATTATGCAGCCTGGGGAACCTATTGCTTTTTTGACCCTAACTACAGTGTCTGCATTCTGCATCCAGCGAACACACTTCATTTTTCTACTCATTCTTTACAGAATGGAACAGATGAAAAATGTCAAGTAATAACAACAACATAACTACAAGTTCTGTGCTTGCATTGTCAAAGCAGGAACTGAGGTAAGATTTACTCACTGGAGGGGAGGAATGACATCCAGGAGGACTTTGAAAGGCTTAGAGGTGGGTCCATGCAAACCTCATCAGGTTCAACAGGACCAAGTACAAGGTCCCAAACCTAGGTCACAGCAGTTCCAAGCACAAATACAGGCTGGGCAGTGAATGGATTGAGAGCAGCCATGGGAAGAAAGACAGGATATTCAAGAACAAGCAGCACAACATGACCCAACAATGTGCACCTGCAGCCCAGAAAGCCAACTGTATCCTGGGCTGCATCCACAGCAGCGTGGCCAGCAGGGCAAGGGAGGGGATTCTACCCCTTTACTTGATCTGCTGAGACCCCACCTGCAGTGCTGCATCCTGATCTGAAGCCCCAAAAATGGACATAGACCTGCCAGAGTGAGTCCAGAGAAGGGACACAAAGATGATCAGAGGGCTGGAGTCCCTCTCCTATGAACACTGACAAAGGGGTTGTTGAGTGAAGAAGGCTCCAGGGAAACCATGAAGCAGCATTTCAGTAACTAAAGGGGTCCTACAAGAAAGATGACTTTTTACAAGTGCAGATAGTGATAGGGGAACTTTAAACTGACAGGAAGAGGTTTAGGTTAGATACTAGAAAGAAATTTCATACAGTGGGAGTGGTGAAGCACTGGAACATGTTGCACAGAGAGGTGATGGATGCCTCATTCCCAGAAACGTTCAGGGTCAGGCTGGATTGGGTTTTGAGCAACTTGGTCTGGTAGAAGGTGTCCTTAACAGTGGTTGGGGGTGGGACTGGGGGTTTGAAACTACATGGCCTATAAGATCCTTTCCAACCCAAACCATCGTATGATTCTGTGACTATATCAGAGACAGGACAACTTTCTTTTAAAAGCAAGAAATAGAAAATAAAAAAAAAGGAAAAATACTCCAATTTACAGAAAGGAAGTTAAGAACTGAAATTCCTAAAAATTAATACAGACCTAGTGGTGAATTTTAACAAATTACTAGATCTCAGCTGGCATTACTTATTGAATTTCAAAGTCATTAGACACACTGAAGCATCTGTTCTTAAACAATTTGCTTGCTATCACAAAGGAAGCATGTATGGAAAAGTCAGGAACTGAACTGAGATTTGTAACTGAATATATTTAAACACATACACTGCTAGTTTATACAAGTCAATAGAACAGTTGTACTTCTTAACAGCTTCATTTTTGTCTATCATATCAAGTTGGAACTGGTAAATTTAAGTCTAAATGCCTAAAAAAAGTATTTAATAACTTAAAATAGAGCTGTAGATTATAAAAATTGTCATGGATATTTCATTAACCAAGCCTCAGAAGTTTAATTAAAATTCCCTGTCTCTCACGTACAGCTAGCTTTAGTTAATACACCATTAATTAACACATTAAGTAGTTCAAAGGAAATAGATACATTTGATGAAACCTTGTCATTTACAGATTTAACTATATATACATAACAATAGCACCACTCCAGAAATCTGGGGCTCTTTTTAGATTACTTGAAGTTTATACTGTGGTTTGCTTCAGGGTCCTGGTTTTGCAGTCACCCATGCTGGGGACCTGGTTAGAAAACGTCATGGCTCCCATCCAGTTCCAGCAGCTCCATCCCTTAGAGCACAAGCCAAGCTCTATTCAAAATGGTGCTGGGGGAAGGTGCCCAGGGCTGAGCCTACACCCCAAGGACCAGAAACTCTCCTAATGTATCTACTTGTTCATCCCAGTAAAAGCATCCTAAAAAAAAAGGAGGATGGAGATTCTGAACAATGTGCCAAAACCAAATACAGATCACTTTGCTTTGAATCTCAAATGCCGTGTTGTCTTCCCCATGAGGGAAGAATAGGTATGTACCTAAAGAAGAGTAAAGAGAAATTATGAAAGCTGGTGATGCTTGGAATACAAAACTGCAAAATCCAAATCCTCTGCTTTTGGAAGTAAAAGAGTACTCAGTGTATTTGGCCTTCTTCAGATTTTGGTCTTCTTAGATACACAAAACAAAAGATTATTCAAGAGATTATTATAGATGTCTTATGTTTGCTAGCAGTTTCCAGTTCTCAAGGTTCCCAGGCACAAACTGCATCACTAGATTTAGCTTACATTTCTTAAATTGGCACAACTAAAATAAGAAAGTTATTTCTTTTGGCATCTTAGAAGAATTAAAAACATTGATTTAGTATACCTAAAAAATTCACTGTAAAATACACTGCTGCAAATACATATACACCATATGTTTATGTTTCCTATTTTCACTTTTATTTAAGGAAGGTTTATTGAGAATAACTGTTATCCTGTCATTGTTAGTGTTTTAGAAACCTACCTATGATACACGTGAAATTATGAAAAGAAATATTTCTATATAGACACATCAGAATATTCTGATGAAAATAAGTATAATTTCATGTACTTTTGCATATTTCATCCCTACTTGAATTATTCACAAAATTTATCTAGTCTTTTTAATAACAAGTATCAAAAGTAAAAGCAGATCTCCTTTGTAGCAGTTGCTTAATTACTAAATCCAAGCACAGATAGTAGATGAGATAAATACTTCCACTGATTATTTGTGAATCAGATTATTTTATAGTATTGCTATTTTGTTATCTATGTAGTATTCTTTTGCTTTATGGCCTTGAAATCTATATATATGAAATAAAATGTTCCAGCAAACTGTATTAACAAAAAATGTATATTTTTCTGCCAAAAATTCTAGTGGAGAAAGATCAAACATGTCTTCTTGACAGTCATAATTTCAGATAATACTGTATTTATTGATGTTTAAAATTTTGGTTGTACTAAATATTCCTGAATAGTCAGAGCAGTTACCGTACTAGCATTTTCAAAATACTCCAAAAGCCCCAAAATATTTTACTGAAAATAGCAGGCTTGCTTGCTTGGCAGAGTTATGCATACTTTTCAGATCTATCCAATGTTGCAAAAACACGTCTTCTCTTTTACGGGACATCACGATTGCTCCATTTGTGGTAAATTTGCCCTGAGACAGAATTTTCCAAAGAAAATTGCATTACAATGGCCCACATCATGCCATCTGTTTCAAAAACTCTCCAGTGACTTCTATGGAAGATGGTCTTAAAAAATAAATGGAACAACATGTCCCAAAGTACTTTTCCTACCTAGCTTAAATACTTCTCATGAAAAATATTCTGAAAAATTTAGAAAGCTGTAACACTGCCACTAAGTTATGCCCTTAATATTCATCTATTCCCAAAAGGGTGAGAAGGGTTCATGGACTGACTGTAACATATGGGAAACAGCTCCATGGCTGCAGAGCAGGTAATGATCCCCTCCACGCAGGGGTTGCATGGGCAGCCCCAGCCTTCCCAGGAGACGAGTCCTGCTGGCTCCCTTCCCCTCCACTCACACCCCCATCAGTAACACCCTGTGCTGCTGTGCCAGCAGCACATCAGCCAGCAGCATCATTCATGTCACAAAAAGTAAGCAGCCATGGAGCCACAGTCCTGGAGAGGCCCGAAGGCCATGAGCAAAAAGTCTGGGATCTGACAATCTAATACTACCCTCACATTTGACCAGTGCCATCTTAGCTCTTACACAAGATACACAGCAAACAGTGCAGATGACACAGCCACACAAAGGCCCACGGACTGGGGGAAGGAGTGGGACAATTCTTTTAGCCTGTGCCAACACTGTGAACAATTTTCACCATGCCAAATACCCTAAATGCACTTCACCTGCTCTACAGAACATCAAGAAAGGAAAAAATATTGTCACGTCTTGTTATTGTCTACTCTCTTGTAAGATTATTTCTCTAACACAAAGTGCAATTATAAATTTTAATGCTGCAAGAACACCATGACCTTCCTCCTTTGGTTACTTTTGAAAATGAGATCTCTGTAAAACACCAAAGATGCATAAAGTTCAGATTTCTGATTATATAAAAAAATTACTTTATATATAAAGAAGTATAACATCCTTATTTACACTGCACCAGATCTGTTACTTTGTAACAGATACACAGAGGAACATGCCCAGAAATTCCCTGATGAAATCATCTGAAACCCCTTTCAAAAGAACAATAACCTTCTGCATCAGTACAGCTTCATATTATCTCATGTCTGATTTACAAACAGAACAAAAGTTCCTATGAACTTCATTAAATGGCTGTTATCTAATAATTCAAATCTTTTCATAGCACAGCCAATATTCGTAGATTATTAGTATTTGTTAGTCAAATTTTAGATACAAATAGTAATTCTAAAATACCCCAGATGTATATGGAATCTAACTCCCATCCTCCGCACAGCACACACAGAACGTCACTGGCTTTGCAACACCACATCACATGGGTGATCTGGGTTTGGGACTGGTCTGGTTTGGTTTTGTTTGAATATGAATGATGTAAGGCAGCATTTCTTTTTCATATTTAGAATGGCTTTAGTCATGCAGATGATATGTCTGTCAAAATAGGTCCAAACTGGGATACTAGTAACAAAAAAAAAAACAAACATGCAAAACATAATAAAAAATTTCAAACAACTTGATATGAAATCACAGTAATTGCAACATCAACATGAAGACACATCTTTCTCTCCCTTGCCAAAAAACTTTTTATGCCCTTGACACCTTCCAGACATGAGAGCCTCTAATTTATCCTTGATCCCACTGCACTTCTTTCTTCTGAGCATCACTTCACATCTCTCTAACTGGATGTTGCTCCCTCACCACAAGAGTTTGTTTGTTCCTCTTGGGCTCTGGAATTCACTAGGGGTTTAGTTTATGCCCTCAAAGATTCCTTGCTCCACCCATTCCAAAGCCACAGCACATCGCCTCATGCACAGCAGTCCTGGCTCCTTTCACCCTTCAGGAGGAGTGTGACCTTCTTGAATATTCCACCTCCCCATTCTTGTGATTCAAGAGGACCCATCAGCAGACGCAGTGCTCCTTCTCTGCCTGAGCAAGGCGTGATCGCTACATTTCCACTCAGGTCAACAGGTTTTCAGAAACCAAAGTCCAATAGCATTTCCAGAGTATCCCTCAAACACACAACCATTTATCACTGTGTTTTAACCTATCAAGAAAGTGGTTCTAAACAGATCTCTCACACATAAACACAAAAGTGGGGGGGAAAAAATGACAGAATATATTTTTTTGTGCCTGGTAGCTCATACAAACTTTTACTTCTGCTTTGCTCTGCAGTCAATCTGTTATCTTCTCTCACAACCATCCTTAGCAGTAGCACTTTGGGTGTCTACAGAAGCAATCCCCAGAGTGCAATGTATACAAATAACACAATCCATTCCTTCATTTGAAAAGCAAAGACTCATTCAACTCTAAGCATCTTTGCTTAGGAGCTGCTTACTTTTACACACTGCTAAATTTTAGCCACAGCACTCAGTAAATAGGAAAGGAGAATGACTCTCCACATATCACTAACTGCTGTAATCATCCCAAGTAGAAAAGTAAATATTTTGCTATGGAAATACAGCCGATCCACACTGAAAGAAAATGTAAATCAAGTGTGGCAGTGTCTTATGAGACAATGTGGGCAGTGATTGCCCACTGGTAAAACCATACCAGCAAACTCACTATCCCCTGTATCAGGTCTGTACTAACCAAAGCAGATGTAGAAATTGAAAAATTACATAATTAAATCAAACACATGAAAGCATTCTCAAGGTTTACTTGAATTCCACTACAGAAGAGTGGCGGGGGGAGAACCTCTCACCTACTCTGTAAGGCAATAATTATTCAGGAAAAAATATTGTAATGCTTTCTCTTTTCCCCCCTCATTTCCTAAACGTGCCAGCTTCCTCCAATCGAGACACACACACACTCACAGCCAAATAAACCAACCACATCAAAACCAAAACACAAAGACAGAAACAAAAACAAAAAACCACACCCACATAAAACAAAACAAAAACCTCACATCAAAACCCCCCAAAAAAAAAAAAAAAAACGCAAAATAGCTGACTTGTAGAGTAGAAATTTGTTTTCTCTCTGCTGTAGTTGCATCCACCACAGTCACCACTAGCAGTGCCTCATCACCATTTGAAGTGAGACCAAGCAGGTCCCACTTTCACAGTTCCTAATCCCCCAAGTGCATTATCAACATCCAGTGGAAAAAAAAAGCAGGAACAGCTCAAGGACACAGAAATGGAGGAGGCAGAAGCAGAGATGTAAAGACCAGGGCTGCAGGGGCAGTCAGAGGATGTAAGATGGAGTATAAGACAGTTACAACTGTCTTCAGCTGCTCCTCTGGTGGTCTGTTTGAGGAAATGTAACAAGTATTTCTTACAAAATATTATAAAAAAGAAAAGACAATAAGGGAAGTTGAATAAGTTCAACTCTGAGCTGAGCTCATCTGATGCCCATTTCACTGACTCTGTGATTCCATGGTGTAGGAAAAGGCTTACACAGAGACTGAGATTTTTATTTTAAAGACCTAGTTCTATGTATGACTGAATATGTATTTTGATGTAGCATGAGACCTATATAATTGTTACTAAAGAATTCTCTTAATTATATTGGTACATTTTCATATTTCTAAGACTGTTATCACCACAGCATCTATACAACAGAAAAAAAACTATCATGTAATGCACAGCTAATTAGCAATGTAGAGCAGTACACAGAAACAACAGTGGTCTAGGACAGAGGGCTGTATCTGAGACTGATGACTGAAATTTTAGTTCTCTACGAATTAATGCATGTATTTTACAAATTTCTAGAAAACAGAATTGTAAACAGTTTCAATATAGCAAGGTCAAGACAAACAGAAGAATAATTTAAAAGTTCTAGCTCCAGAGGCAGGTAATCTAACTCCCTCAAAGCATGAGCACATTAGAAGCTATCTGCATATGCCTTCAATGCATCTGCTACAAGGGAAATGATACAAATACAGCTCAGAGAAAACACACAGAAAAACTCACAACACCACAGGTCACACCTCAATAGTAAGATTTATGGTGCACTGATCTTAAACTATACATCATTTTTTTCATCAGAACTTCTAAGTTTAAGAAACATTGCTCATATCTCAGTATATTTCGAATAAGTAAACTTTAAAAGGAGTAGGAACAGGCATCTGACAGCATCAGCCTTCCTCACTTACCATTGCCTTGCTTTATCATATTTACCCTCTTAAGTTCAGATCCACAGACTAACAGAGTCATCTGATAGCATTCAGTATTCATTAATTTTACTAGTCCAGAAACTTTTCAATACTTTTTACTAAAGAAACATCTTCCTGAGCTAAAATTGCTTAGATTTCTTTCTAATGTAAATTCTTTCACTGTACACCTAACAAGGGGCACAGGTCTATCTCATTAGTTCAGACTATGAAATACCAGACAATATTTCTCTTAGATTTATATAACATGTCACAGAACTGTAACTTTTAGTAAAAGGATTTAAAAAATTATGTAATTCCAAGCTACATACTTTATAAGCGTTATTATTTACAAGCATTATAAATACCAATGAGTAGTTCATACAGAATAATTTATGGGAAATATATTGTTTTCAATTAAGTGTGATCATCAAATTCACAGAAATACAATCCTTGGAAACAGCCTCCCAGTGTGAATAGTCACACTTAAGATGTAATGTTGTTTACAGCTTCTTCAGTATTTAAAGTATGAGACCTTAAAAAATTATGACAGTAACAGCTTTGCTTAAGTATCGTCACAGATGAGCACAGAAGGCAGACAGATTCACTATTAGATTTTATTCTAAACTAAAATTATCTGAGGATTTAGTCCTCTCTCCTTTGAACATTATTTTTTTTTTAATAACCTAGTCTTGTATTATAAATCTTAGGTTATGTTTTAGACTTCATAGAGACATTCTGTGGCTTCTGGTAAGGACGTGCAAAACTGAGGCTCAGTGAACCCCAATCTGCATGAGGCATCTAATGACATGTTTCCTCAGGCTGTAAATGACTAGGCACAATGGTTCATGTGATCAACGCCAACTCCATGTTCCCACTGCTATATAAAAAGAGGATGACCATGTTCCCACTCTATATAAAAAGAGGATGACCATGGTGATGCTGATTTTTGTAAAAATAATCACAGAAATATTGCAATATAATGTCAAAGACTTAGGGGTAATACATACACACATAGCCCCAGTTACACAGCTGGTTTCTGTTGGGCATATGATGGAAATAAAAACATTTGTCTTGTACTGGACTTCATTCAGATCTAATGTGACCCCAGCCAGGGTTAATCACTTGGGTCAGAACTGTTTCTCTAGCTACCACTTCAAAGTGCAATTCCTGTAAGTAACTAAACTGTCAGATGGATTCTGACAGCTATAAATTTAATCATGTTCACAACTGCAATGAATATTTGCTGCCATATTCAGCATGTAGTCAACAGAAATTTATATAGAAGGCATGCATACTTATGTAAACATACCCATGTCCTAAATTAACAAAGTCCAAGTATCTATGGACTAGGCAGCAGAATATTTTGTATTTGGTTAAGATTAGAAAATTAGAAAACACAGAAAAGCAAAAAAAATTTCCAAATTATTATTAAATTTCCAAAATTATTTTTTTAATATTTCTTGTTTTAATAATTCTTCAAATGAGTAAATTTGTGCAAGAGGTGCAACACATTATATTGTTGCCTAGAGTATCTTTTAAAAAATTTTAAGTTCGCCATGTATTATCCACAAAGAAAAACAACCTTTTTTCAATGGATTAATAAGTCATTATTGTATTTGTTATTATATCTATACCAATAAAATATTAAACACAGCCACCAAAATGTTTTTAAGGATAGGTACAGGAAAAAATTTAGAGAGCTGACACTGAATTTAGGTATGATATAGGTACTAAATCCTCTAAAAGTCTGATTGTCCTTTCTCTCACTTGCTAATGCTATCCTCCACTTCTCACTGGAATAGATTATATACCTCAGCGCTGATAAATCTAAAGTAATGTACATAGAAAAAATCACAGCAATACACTTAAAGTGATGACCAGTGAGCTCATCACTGATGAGTTACCACTCAGAAACATAATAAAAAATTGGCATTATAATCAGAAAAGATCAGCTCAGCGCTTGACAGCATTCAAAAATAAAAGTATTCAGAAAAAAAAATCAGAATAAAACCATTTATTTAATTGCATAGGTCCCTGGTATACTTGCATTCTGAATAATATGCAGAGCTTTTTTGGATTTGCAAATTGATTACAGCAGAACTGGAAAAAGAAGACAAAAAAGAGGGAACAAAAAATAAGAGTACACTAGAATTCTTCCATCTTCAAAATGAAACAGGCCTATCTCAGATATCTGTAAATAATAAATGTGTACAGAGTGTTGGAACCTGAAGGAATACTCTGGACATCCTCAGCCTATTCTTCTACTCTTTTATTGATAATCACTGTTAGGAGACATCATACTAGTCCAGACAGACTTCCATCCAGTAAAGCTATCCTTATGCTTTTAAGAAGGATGAAGAACAATCCTATTCACTTGCCCCACTAAGAGTACCTGGATAAGGATTTATATAAACCACAGCGAATTTTCAGTACAATGTGCTGAAAAAAACCCAACAAAAATCCCAAACAAATAACCCCCCCCCACAAACAAACTAACTGACAAAAACAGACAAACTGATGAATAGTAATTCTTTTTCTCTGGAAAAAATAACTAAATGCTACAATGTTTACCACACTATGTACTGTGGGTGTTCACTTGCCACATATACAACACATACTTCCCACAAAAACAGAGAAGGCACATACAAGCAAAGTATTTTACTGGCAATATATAGTTTGCAAAAAACATCTAGATAATAACCAATGAAAACATCCCTTTTAGCTATAATCGTGCTTGCCATCATCTACTGAATCCAAATTCAACTATACTGAGGAATATAACCTGCATTATCAACTCTTCAAAAGAATCCATCCACAATACACAAGATTCTTCTCCATGATAAACTTAATGATCATATGTAAGGTCTTTGTCATGCTATTTGCAATCATTTTAAGATATTTAATAGTATTATGAGGCTTTTAAGGTATCAAGTTAGAAAGGTCATGCAGTCATGAACTTTCCTTCCTTCTTTTCTTCCATTCTCTTACGCTATCTTAAAATAAAAAAATATTCAGTGGAGTATGTGTTAAATCCGAAGAATCAATGACAACATTGTTGAAGACAAGGTAAGACTGAGTATTATCTTCTTTTCTTCAACACCCACAGGTTGAAAATCATTACCACAGCTGTTCTGCCTTCAGGTGCTTGATTTTTTAACAGTTTAAAATCTCTCCAAACTTTGTGCTTTGCACAAGGAACTTTCCTTTAAACAGCCACACTATTTCTTGCATTTTCCTAAAACATTTAAATGGCTGTAGAAGACACTGGTTTAAAGCATTTGAGACATTCAGGTTATATAAAGCAAGTAAACATACAGGTTAAATGCATCTCTGTACATTGTTCACATGTCCCTCAAACATAGAGCTGGATGAAAATAAATTTTGATATTAACATGCAATAATAATCTACACATGTGATTCATATTCATTTGTTATTATGAAGTACAGTCATCAACATACATGTTGATATACAAGCACAAGGCTCAGAAAAAAGATCTCATATTGGAATATGGGCATCATATTCCCTGGGCATCCCTGGAGAGGAATAGCATTTCATTCCTTCATGGGTTAATAATTTGCTCTCAGCTTAAAAGAGAAGGCACCTGCTCCGTCAAATACATATTTGCATTTCCAAAGAATGAGTGCAGCAAACAAGACCAGGGGAGGAGTAATGAAACTTCTCCTGAATAAATTTAAGAACTCTATATGGGGAAGGGATGAAGCATTTGAATCTGAATGAAAACTGCAGAACGTGACAAGAAATATGTACAAGAATTGGAAAACCTTTCCTGCTTGTGATGCTCTCCAGTGAAAACCAGCCAAGAATGTAAATAATGCAAGAAAAACTGGAGCTTGACCAAACAGCAAATCCAAAGAGCTCTAACTTATCAGGATACACATATTTTGATCTGATTTCAGTACAAATAAGCAAAGCTGGAATGTCTAAGTTCTACAACTGCTGTCATTAAGTCCATGTTCCACAGTAGCTTATTTTGGATTTAGAAAATAATGCTTTTATTTAATTTTACTTTAAGATGGTAGATGAATTATGGATGAATTACAGAAGCTTTCAAGGATTCTAGATGATGAAAGCATTCCTCCACCCCCATAGGAGTCGTTATCCTTTTAGTCAGGGTCCTGGACTGATCATGCAGAACTCACTGTCTCCATATATCATCACATTAGGGTACTGAAAGGGTCATCTCTTCCTTTAGATGGACAGCATTTTGAGTCACAAATGCAAGATCCAAAATGAAAAAGCTTCATGAAGTGACCACAGTTATCAGGCATGTGCCCTGAACTGAGATAAGGTCAGAGGGAATATGGCCTAAACCCTGTAGAAGTGCTCTTAAAAGTATATAATCTTTTCTATAGCCCATATATTCTTACTAGTTTCCTTTGCAGTCACCTGCTTGTTAAACTCCACTGAAATATGACTGAATATGTTCCTGTTAGCTGGAAAACTGTAAGACTCTACAAATTCTTCTGTCATTGACAGAAGACCTACCCTGACTTCACCAGCTCATCAGACCTAAATAAAAACACACAAAAATTCTTAGAAGAGACTTGAACAAGTTCTTGTTCACTAAACAGGCAAGAAGTACTGGAGCTTCATCAAGACTCTTTTTCCCAATGCCAACAGAGATACGCAAAAATCACCACCCTGGTGTACTGTGCAATACAAGGTAGAAAAATATATTGAACACTCATATAAGCTGGTTTTGTAGTTTCTGGGTGAATATTTATAGGAAGAAGTCTGAGACAGAATATAAAGCTTTTCTACGAGTATTTTGAATTCACAAAAGCAAAACATTTCATAACTGAACATGATATTTTACAATGTGAGGAAAAGAAAATAACCACTTGGCATTTTTAATTTAAAGAGGAAGTAAAAGAACATTCTTATCAGAATACTATACTGCTTTTAACAACATCTAATATTCAAAGCTGGGAGTTTTCCCAGGATTCCTCCAGTCATGCTACTTCTATGAAATAAATTGTGTCAACAGCACTAAGCCTAACAAAGGGCAGTGCAAATTTTTGTATCTCTGTTATATGAGATCATATTGTTTCGAAGGTTTGAATTCTTTGACATAGAAGTTGTCTGGCTGTTTAAACACAAACATCTTCATTGGTGCTTTTAAAGTAAAAACAGACAAAATGACCCACTATACTTTCTGAGCAGAAGTAGCTGCACTATCACACAATTTTAAATTTACAACAGCATACGAAAACAAACCTTATCACGGATCCAGTAGTTTTTCAATGCATATGACATGTAGAACAAAGTAAACCGAAATGCATAAGGCTTCAGAGTTCCAAAGTAAATCCAGAATTTCTAGAAAGGCCTGTAATTTTATTTTTCATTAAAAAGCATTGCTGGAATATTTTATATCAATAACAAATTAATTCAGACTTTTTGGTAAAAACATATCATTGTCATGTTTTTGTGACACGAAGAAAAATAAAAATGCTCCAGACTACTTGTTTATTTAGATATGTTTAAAAATAGGTCCTTTGATATTTAACTTCTGGTACATGACCCATTCTAATGAACTACTGTTTTGAGACTATTTTACTTTGTGTTTATATTCAGTAACGCATAGAGAAGACTTGACACTTTCTTAGGAGTTCAATTCTTCCTTACCTTCCTAGCTGAGAAAATATCCAAGGGTACAATTTATCTCACACAAAGACGAATGTCTCAAAATTATATTTTAAACTGTGAACAAGTCACACCAGCCAGGCACCCTTTATAATGAATTGAGAGACCTGGATACATTCAGAATGTGCTTCAACTGACCTATAAAGGATGCTCATCTTAAAATTAAAATTTCCCCCAGCAGGTGCTTTTGACTTTCCATTAGTAATAATAGGAGAGACAGAAGGTAGCCAGATGGTATTTAGATATTGAACAGAAGACAGAATAGACACCTTAATGTATATTTTTAACATTTTAAAAACTTTATTTATAAATTATGACCAACTTAAAAATCTACGGAAATAGGAAAAGTAAAGATATTGAGTGAAATATTCTAGGGGTGTACAAAAGCAGCATTCTGGTTATAGAAAGAGATTAAATTGATTTTACATATCTAAACCTAAACCTTTTCACAGAATTCTTTTAAATTTTAGAAAAAGGTTTGCATTGACAACTAAATAGAAAAAAAACCTGAAAAATTAAAAAAAAATAGGTAAGCATTATATTTCCTTTTGCTTGCTTTATTCATTCCTCTTGTAATCACATATCTTTCAGTCTTCATCTACTTCAGTATCAATTTTTTTGGCTATAAATGTTCTTTTTTTTCTTTATTCTCATTTTTCTTTTTTCCCTTCTTAAAACCTATTTCTGGTATAATATTGTCTCCCATTCACTTGATTAATTCATAAATTAATGCAGGAAACAGGAAAAAATCCACAATTAAAGAGGCAAAAATAGCAACAGACCCTTGAGTCTCAGGACACAGTGGTTCATGTTCTTATGCCTAGGCCATAGTCTCTAGATTTAGAAGAAAACACCATTTTTCCTTTCAGAAGACAAGACAGCAAAATTTGCTCATTTCACACTACCTGAGATTTTTCTCCTAGGCTGATACAGCTGCCTTATTATTTTCCATTCCTCTAATTCACTTAAATTTAGCTTCTCAGATCTCTAAGATCACAAATATACAAGTATGTCACTGCATGGAAAAGCCACATACACCTCAAGAGCATCCAGGACTGATTTCAGGTAATTTCCTAACTCAAACCAGCGTATAAATCAGAAGTGTCCACCTGAGGAAAAATTTAGACCAAAGATGAATTTGACTCACTGCTTTTACTTTACACAATATGCTTTAAGGGACAAAGGAGAAAAGAAACATTTCTATCAACTGTGTGAGTTTTCTCCACTGCCCGACCAAACCAACAACACATGCGAATGCTTCATAATAACCACAAGGCAACCCAAAAGGCAAGCAAAGCACAATATCACAACAGAAGGCTCACAGATTTGGATGCACCAACATAAACTTCTGTGAAAATTTTCACCACATCTCTGTTAAGATTGTCACTACTGCAAGGACTAGAGAGTGGCTTCTTATTACAGCTACTGAGCGCTAGACATCTCATTGAATGTCTAATGAAAAAAAACCGTAACAATTTCAAACCAAGTACTCAAAATGTGGCTGAAAATCAACCTAAAAATAATTAAGTAATTCAGGGCATTTATATTAATTAAATATTTCTCCCACTATAAGAAAAGTCATTCCTTAAATCCTTAACAAAGAAGTATCTAGAGGTCATTTTAGTAATGATTTACTATGGTAAACAACAAACATCTAAAAATAAAAAGCTAATCGGTCCCCAGAATTGGAAGTCTAACTAGTAACACTGAACTGACAAACATGTCTACAACTCTGCTTCTCTTTGTTTTATTTACTTTTTTAAAAAAATCATTTAGGGCAAAACAATAGTGTCAGAGTTGTACACTTACATTCCAAACTTGTATTAAGGGGTAGGACAAGAAATAATTAAACAGCCTCCAAATACTTACATTTGTTAAGCTTTTAAACTTGTGGCAAACTAACTATATCCCTTCAGGGCTAAACTGCTGCAAACATTATTCAGAGAAGTCTTTTCTTCAGAAACAATTAAAAAAGAAAATGTGTTCTACATTGCACAAAGTTGTTTTACAGGGTGTTTCGGGACAGCTACTCATCTCAATTCCAACTAAATAAATAAATATTTATTTCTCAACTTCCTGAATTAGCCTAAATACTTTACCTGCATCAGATCATCTCTATCCATAGCAAGAGCATTATTAGTATACTGAAAACTAGGTCAGGCTGACAAAATCAAAATATCAGTTTCAAAGCCCAAACCTTTAATTTTTTTTTTCACTCTTTTAAGCAAGATATTAAAAATAACTACAAACATCAAACTCTTCTCAGTGGGACTGAGCATGTCACTTCTTCAGCTTTCTAGTACTGTCAATTTGCTGGTTTAGCTATAAAAGAAGTCTCTGAAAATTATTAATGAAGTACTGTTATGAAAAACTAAAATTATAGACAAGTAATTGTCTTAAGTCTTCTATTACTCTTACTAATTATTGTGTAAGTGCTACAGGAAACAAAAAACTGACTGAAGCAATGCACAACTGAAGGTCAAGAGGTTCTTTACGTGGAATTCGTGTTATAAAATGTTTGTTTCTAACCTTTTATACCAACTTCTATTGATTAAACTGGCTGTGACATGCTATAATTCCTTCAGAGTAACATCAGGAACCTAATCTACATAAGCGTAAAAAAAATTGGGAGTTGCATCCAGAGCAAGGTGTAGTCCATATTCTTGATATCTTTTTGACTTTAGACAGTAAAGCTCAGATGGGAATTCCTGAAGCAGGTTGCAAACTTTACTTGATAGCAACAAGCTGTAGGGAGCTTTCAGGAGGCGAGCATCCTTTTCTTCCGCAGCTCTTCACGTTACTGAAGCCTCCCAGATTTGACTGGGAGAACTTTATCATAACTTTAAAATAAACATAAACATCTCTCACAAGTAGCTTCTCCTTTCCACAGGTAGAATTCTGGCTGAAATCCTCTTGATCCAGCACACCAAACCACAGAACAAGACCAATTGTTTCTGTAACCCACTCCCTTCTAATTGTCAGCACTCTTCCATAATTCCAGACACAAATGAAAATGTTTCATCATCCACTTCTCATCGAGGCCTTAAAAAGACTTGTTAAAATTATATGCAGAAGGCTTATGATCTAATAGAGGTCATAACAATTCAAAGAGAATGAAACCATGTATTATCTATACTCAAGGACATCTGGACGATGCTCTTAGTCACACAGTATAGTTTTAGTTAGTCCTGCGAGGAGCAGGGAGTCGGAATCAATGATCTTTATGGATCACTTAAAACTTGAGATATTCCATGATTCTATGCTATATGCTGTTAGTTTTTATTACACTAAATATAAAGCATGACTTCAAGCTATTATCATTCATTCTATATGTGCCGTTCACAAGAATTCAGTGCTGCTGGCATGTACACACAATACAAAGGAAGCCCAGTTCATCTATCCAGCCAGGTGATGGAAGTTTTCCAGTATTAGCCCATTAGTACCTTTACTCCCAAATGTGCTATTTACACTCTGCTTCATCAAAATGCTGCTCTAACAGGCTTCCTACAACTCTCTTATCATTCTCTTCATTCCTGTTCCAGTGATCTCATTCCATAGGCAAGAGGTACCTAGACCCATCCTATAGTGACACCTGAATGACAGTTCCAGAGCAGAAACAGTGCAGAACCTCCTTAGAAGTAAAAACCTAGTATCTAGTGCTCTTTAAAACAATTAACTTTATTACTTTCATACTGCATGAACTCTTAAAAAATATCTGTTCATTCACGCATTGCTACTGAATACTGTTCAAGACACCTATAGATGTTTAGAAAAGATGATTTCAGATACATAATGATAAGATAATACATAACAATTCATATACACTTCTTCCTTAAAAAATATAAGAAAGGGGTTTTTTCTTAAACCTGCCTAAAAATAGCAACATCTGATGTTTGCAGGCCTCTAAATTAGATTAACAATTACACCCAAATATTTCAAATTCACAGTGTAAAACATACCGCTCCACAAACATTTCAGATTGTAGAATAATTGTTCCAGGTCTTCCCTCCTATGATAAACAACGAAGTCCTTCTACCTTGACAAATGAACAAGAGACAAGAGAAGCCCCTGGAGGAAAGTGCTGCTTTGTGATGCCCCATGTTTCTTGATGCTTGTTTTCCTTCTTTTCTAGATAGACATTGCAAGCTCTGAGTAATACTGGATTACCACTTTGGGGAGAAACAAGGGACTTATTTCCTTTCATGTTATCCATAAAGCATAGCACAAGTCCAGTCAATTGGGAATGCATATTAGGTTCTTGCTATGGATTTTTTTTCTGGATGCATAATGACTTTCTAAATATGTGCATCATACCATTCAAGTGCAAAGAAAAACTATTACCTTGCTACATTAGGTCATTTAACTTAAATGGGAGTAGGAAATGTCGAGTAGCTTTTATAAAAACTTAAAAGACCACGTCTCCTGCTACAATTACTGGTTTTCCCCATCCTGTTGCATTGCCTTTTTTGTTTTATGATAGGGTTTTATAAGTTTTCCATTTTTTTCTAACCTTACATCAACCAGACAAAATTGCTTTTGAAAATGAATAAAGTTCTACCCAAATTTGCAGAAAAACAGTCAAACAATGAAGAACTGAAGACCCTACAATCTGCTTGTTTAGCTATGGAAAAATAATAACCTACGATATAGTAATCTGATGAGAAAACCTTTAATCCATCCCCAAAACAGGACACTCACAATGAAAAATGTAATTACATTCACCTCTGATAAATAAAACTGTTCTTAAAAAAGAATCAGAACAACACTGGGTCACAAAACAAACAAAGAAAAACCACCAAAACAAAACAAACCCAAAACACAACAATGAGCTCGTAACATCAACACGTAAAGTTTAAGAAGAGTAGCCTTTAAAGCCTAAGTTTGCAGCTGCATCTTTTGTTTCCTGCCCTCGCTGTGTTCGCACCTACACTGGATGCCTCAGCACTTCACCGCTGTGAACCCGGCTATCAGGGGCAGCATCAGGACACTGACTGAGGTTGAGCAAAGTGATATAGGTCGACGAGGCAAATTGGCAGCAACTAGAAGTCAAAGCGACGCGTCGTGACAAATTCAACACACCGCGGTAAGCTACAACTTTCAGCTTAGCCCCTCCACTACGCCCAGACACAGCCGCGCATCACGGCCCCCCCAGTTCCGCGGCTCCCATCACTCCGGCCGCCCAGCGACTCGCGAACTTACTGCAGTGCGATGCGGGCGGAGGGAACGCTCGGCCCTGGGATGCGAGAGAGCCCGGCGCCCTGGGCAGCCGCGGGACCGGCCATCCAGCCGGGCCACCGCCAGCCACGGCGGCGACACCGCCACCAGCCCCCCGCCCCGCCCCGCCGCCGGCTGCCGCAGCCCNGCGCGGCCCGCCCCGAGCCTACCTGCCCGGCCGGGCGCTGCCGCGGGGCGCCGGGAAAAGGCGGCGGCCGCGGAGCGGCTCCCACGCAGGTGCGCGGGCACTGCGCCGCCAGAGTCCGCGGCTCAAGGAGCTCGGAGAGACTGCGCCCTCCCTGCCACGGCACCGTCCGGTCCTCGGCAGCCGCTGTGCCCCGGCAAGGCCGGCCCGGTGCCCGGCTCGGGCTTCAGCAGCAGCCCGCTGTGCCCGGCTCGGCAGCCTCCATCCGGCCATGGATCTCGCTCCGCGGAACGCTGCCCTGGGCCCCCGCTGTCCTCCAGCACGTGTTTCGGAACCTCTCTGAGGGTAGCAACAACCCAGCTAGGGCCTATAAGAATTTGCAGATTTAGTCAGAAAAAATGAGGGACCAGAGTAGCAATGGCATGGACATTAATGTCTTTGTGCCACTGCCTACCATGTAGCAAGAGACAGAACTAGGGAGCTGATCAAACTTTCACTGGCAGGTTCCCAGTGTATTTAATGAGAGATTTCTATGCACTACCAACTTCCGTCTTCACCAAGTCTTGAGTGGTCAGATAAGCCTCAGAACTTCAGCTGGGAACCTGATTTTATGTTTAATTATAATGACATTAATTTCTATTTATACTCACTTTGTTGCTATATGGCACTAAAAGACTAGCTTTGAAAGGTGTTTTAGGCAATAGAGATGAGATTTAGTATATTGCTAATAACTTTATGTAATAATTCCATTGAAGTTTGAAAATAAAAAATATTTACCAGCATTTTTTTGTCTCTTTTGTACATGCATCCATTCTTCCTTTCCAAAATGTGCATTTAAAGGGTTTAATTTTCATAATGCACAAACTCTAGAAATTCTTGGAACCCTCTTTATTTTAGGAACCATGCAAAACCATGGCAGCCTGATTCGGTTTATAGAGAGGTTTTTTAAAGAATTCCTTAATTCACCTAGTGCACTGAACATGGTTTCCTCAGCATAAATGGTACCTGCTCTCTATAAATTAGCTTCTCCACACCATTAAAGATATTTAAGTGGTTTGAATTAGCATATTTTCAAAACTCATTGACACTCCAACTTTTTTTTAACAAAAGAGTTTGAAAATTTAGATGAGCTTCCTGTGTATAAGTAAAAAGCAACTTTATGTTATATAATGCAATAAATACGTATTTATACCATATACTCAGAGATACAAATACATTCATAACTAAAATTTCATTTTTATGTGGTTTTGATTGCCTTAAATGAACTCAGATTGTATTCTAAATAATCCATTCAATTCTCTGCATATTCTCACAAAACCAAAAGAAACAACAACTTTTCTGCAACTTTGGAAAAATATATTCTCAGATGCATAGCATCATACCTATTAGCCTCTAAATTGGCATCCAATAGTCAACCTTATAAATATCTTTCCAAATGCCAGCTTCACAGTAGCACATGCCAACTACTTGCCTTTAGTTCCCCGTGTCTAATCTATTGCTTTCCCTCTTAAACACTGATTTCAAGAGATTATTTTTCTCCCAGGGAAGGAATTCAGTCCCAGTATGTTTGAGCCTCGAGTTACTAAATATGGATCAAAACACTGAAATACAGTGAGTAGTTACTTAATTGTGATAAATCATTCCAGTACAACACAAAATTTTTATAGGCCTTGCAATAAAACGTTACATCTCGTGGTATGGGGCAGAGGGCTGGTTTTGAATCATGATATTGCCTTAAAAATTGCTTTGAAGCACTCTCAGTTATACATGGTCATATAAAAAATAAAAATTGCTGCAAAAAAATATGATCACAATTAAAAATACATTTTCTTATGTTGTGCAGAATTTCCATATATTCACTTAACTTAGGCCTTTACTGTTCTATTCTGCTGTGTATTAAAACAGGGTCCAACTTCAGCTCCTACTGAAATGGAAAAGGTCCCACAAGTTCATTTGCAGTTTGGAGTGACAACTCCATTGACCCTTGTAGCGTTAAAACTCCAAAGAAAAATGTGGAAGTCTTAGGACACAGGAAGAAATATTTGCCCCTTCATTAAACATTTCATTTGCCCTAGGAAAGCAACAACCCTCACACCAGGTGGAAGCCAACTCAGTACAGCTGAGCTCTGAAAGATCAATGTAAAAGATATCAAACTGAAGGACCCTAACATTAAGATTCTTTTTTCCACTGGAAAATACTTAGGAGATTGCTATCCACATGCCTACTTTTAGAAACATTGCTGTATTATGTGCTGTTTTGAGAACAGGTAGAGGATGGGGATAGATGGGTTATGGCTTATGGCACAGAGCTCAATGGCAGCCTTTTGCATAGCACATTTGCATAAGCATCTTTGTTCTGGTTTCAATACAAAGCTCCATCCTCTTCTTCCAGAAGCAGGATGCTGCCCAAACTGTACATGCTCGTGTCCTCCCCTCCTTTAATCGAGCTCCTACCATAAGCAGATTAAAATATGCAAAGAGTTTGTCTGTTAACAGCTCACTCCCTCACAGCAAAGAAAATAACAGATGTCCAGAAGCCACAGCCAGAATTTTAAATATTAAATTTATTATACTGTATACTTAGATCTGTGTTTGGATATTTAAATGAATTTTGTTGCTAAGCATGACTTTAAGTTGCTCATTTAATAAAACTATGATGAACTTGGAGCCCTACATTTTTATATGATTCATGAA
The DNA here is from genome assembly GCA_013400635.1 of Hypocryptadius cinnamomeus. Taxonomy (NCBI): domain Eukaryota; kingdom Metazoa; phylum Chordata; class Aves; order Passeriformes; family Zosteropidae; genus Hypocryptadius; species Hypocryptadius cinnamomeus. Next base: position 24,378 of record VYZP01054943.1, read on the forward strand.
AGAATAAAGCACCTAACTCAAGAATCCTAACAGAAAAACAATTCTTAGTTTCCAATATGTTTTATTTGCTTTTCATATATTGCAACAGTCATCTGCAGTTATAGTATATGAGTAGTTTTGAAAGAAACAGGGTTCAGGCTTACAAATCTGACTTCAGTGGTGGCATTACTGTACATCACAGATGCAAACTATTGAAAAGTAGTCTGACTCCATGTGAAATCAGCTAAGGTAACAGCAAGCTTATATATAAAGTATTTTTCAGAATGTATAGTTTTAAGAAACAAATGGGAGTTCACCAAATTTGCTAAAGAAAAGGTCTTCAAAATGTGATTCATCTACCTTAGAACATTTTTACACTATATGAAGAATTTTGTGGAGAAAATGGAATTAAGTGGAAAAAAACCCAACTTTCTTCACAGTAATTCTATACTTTGTGTGTTTTCATCAGAAAACATCAGTACAGAGTAGACTACACTGCTCCCTCCCAGCAATAGCAAATTCACAAGCAATCAGTAATAGGGATCCAAAGGAATCAAACCATTTCATCAGAAACAAGACCTCTCATAGATTATACTGATATCACTTTACATTAATTATTGTAGTGATGATGATATACCATAGAATAGTACGTATAGTCCACTTGACCCATATACTTATTTACACAGTAATATACCTATTGACACAGTTGGGATGGGAAAAATTCTTGTGAAATATCCAAAATACCCAGAGGCATTTGTAGATCTACTATCACTCACATCGGTGATATTCTATATGTATCTATATATTCACATATATATGTGTGTGTGTGTGTGTAAAATCTAGGGTAGCTAAAAGAAAATAAGCCACAGAGCAGACATTTGTGCTTGAGAAAAATCAAGGACTGTTGAGAAACAGGAGGAAATTACATTAATCTGCTGAATTATTTCTCCAGGCTTGTTATCCAGTATACAAGATACTCTAACAGAACCTTTAGCTATTCTTTCATTAATGCAATTAAGATGTAACACTGAAAGCATCTAAATTCAGACCTGTTGAATTAACACTGGCATACAAGATTATTTGCTTGATCCAAGTGCTACAGATCAGTCAGTCTTACTTCTGCCCTGGGAGAATCCCAGGCTGACTCCTCTTGGAATACATTCTGAGTCATATGAAGGACAGCAGGGTGCGTGGGAACAATCTACATGAATTTACTAAGGGTAAATCTAGCCTGATCAATTTGACTGTCCTCTGTGATGAACTGACTGAATATATGGATGAGAGCAAAATGGAAGCACCAGTGGATGGTACTTATCTTGGCTTTTGCAAGGCTTTTTATGCTTATTCCCACAACAGTCTCCTGTCCAAGTTGGGACATAACAGACTGGATTGGTGAAAACTAGATACGTGTGCAACTGGTTGGATGGCTGGGCTAAGAGGGAGTTGGTTAATGGGCTGTACTCAATCTAAGTGCCAATAGGAAGTGCCATTCCCCAGGAATATATCTTTAAGGATAAAGGATATGTCCTTACATCTTTATTAGTGACCTGAAGGACACACAGGAGTACTCATTCCTAAAGTCTGCAGGTGAGAGGACTAATTAACCCCTGCCAAGGGTAGGACTGCCATCCAGAGGGACTGAGACATGCTGGAGGAAAGGTCTGTCAGGAACCTTATGAAATGCAGAGCCCTGCACTAGGGAAATAAAACCCCTCAGTGATGGGGCCTGGCTGGGGACCAACTGTTGAAAAAGCCCTGAGAGTTTTGTTGGACAGCAAGCTGAGCATGAGCATTGAGTCCTGGCAGAGAAGAAAGCCAGTGCCATCCTGGGCAGTAACTAGGGGTGTTATTAGCCTCCTCCAACCATTATTTTATAGATCACACCTTGAATAATGGATCATGGGATAATTCTGACTGAAAAGACTCTCAGGACATCACTAGCTAGGATCAAATCAGATCAGACTAAGGGGCTGTATTCAAAAGATGGAGACACAACTTCTGTGGGCAATCTAAAAGGCAGTATAGTAGAGTACCTTTCAGTGAATTTAAACCGTTTTTTTCCTCACAACTTACTCTCATCTTTACCTTCCATGTACCAGTTTGTTTGTTTGTTTTTTCCCTCTGTTGTTCCTACTTCAAAGAGGGACCTTGGCCAAACCTTAGGTCAGTGGGAGTATTTTCAGAGATATGATGGGGCAATGGGTTGACAAGCTTCTAAAACCTACATGAAAGATACTATTTGTCTCAACTGGATGCAGGAATGAGCCCTTAGCCATACTAAATGAGAAATGTTTGCTCAGTTTGAAAAGATATTATTTAGTTAAAGATTACTTAAGATGTAGATGTCTAGCACCTCACTCATTCTGAAATGCTAAAATATAAAGACTACTAAGCTCTATACAAATATTATAGTACCTAACCAGGGCAGGAGGTAAGGGGCAAAATGTACTTACTGTCTCTTATTGTCTGTTTCTGGGTGTAGCATTATAAGAGTAATATGCATGTTTTGTCACTACATTTCATTCTATATATATGCAGGATATAAAAAAGAAGCATATGGCTAGCAGACATAAAAAAAGATACATTTATTTATATATCTCAAATATGCACTTAATTTTAAATTATGTTTTTAAGATTAATTACCATATGTATGTTTACTGAACTGTCTTAACTGTGTGAAAAGATAGAACATGTCCTTAAACATTTGCTGAATTTTAACACATATGATAGAATCACTATTTAACATTCAATGACCAATGTAATTTTTACAGGAAGGCTTTATGTTATAGTTTAAACTTAGTTCAAGAAAAATTGAAACATAATATATTCCCTGTAATTGTTAAAAGAACTGACGGACAGAATTATTAAACTTAGATGCTTTTCGTTCATTCACAGTAATTGTCTAGTGCAGAGGTCATTCCTGTCAGTAAAATACAAAAAAAGATATTGAGGAACTCCTAAGTGTAGAGTCTTTCTTCCTCTATTTTATAAATTTCCTCTAGATTTTGCTTTGCTCATGTTGGTTATGTTAAATATCACGCCTGCACATGTACTTTGCACAGGTAGATTAGTGAAAGGCCAACAGTGGGATGTCATGTCTTAAAAAATAAATATTCAGGAGAAATTTATAATAATTATCTCTGTGTATTATTTCTGATGAGAAAGACAGAAGTTGGCATAGCTACTGTTACATAGATTCATGAATTGACAGAGGTAACATAGAATGTATGTCTGCCACAGAGGCAGTATAGAACTTTTGTGGATTATAATTAAATAAGTGTCAGTACAGACATAGCTGACTAAAGAACTAATGAATCAATAATGAAGAGAAAAATGGGTTTAATTCAATCTAGAAATTTCCATGAAAATGAAAAGCATTTAGTGTAAATCAGAAAAGAAAATGGCAACATTTTTCTGGTTGATGCAGTGTAAGGAAAGAGCAGAAAGGAAAGGGAACATATAGCAAACTAATGGTATTACAATTTTCCTCAGCTTGAAAAAAGCACCCTACAAAAATTCAGCATCAGAAAAAGAACAAGAATTATAAGAAATTATTTTAAAGTAGGGTTGAAATTAAAAAGTACACATATGCCCGTCATATTTGAGTATAACTTGTCATAAAACCATCAAGTGAACTAAAAGAATTCAAACCTTGCATTTCTAACTAGTTAGACCTAACTAATTAGCTCTACTTCATTTGCATTTTCATTAAAGGTGTTTAGAAGAAAAATTTTTTTGGGAAAAAAAAAACAGATAAGAGATATACTCTGTTAGTAAGCTAGAGTCATATATCAAACTATATTAGCATGAGTATACCTGACTGGTGAGAACAATTAACAATACAGTCAGCATCAAGACTTAGGGTTTGGGTAATATTAGTCTACATATTCAAGATGTATTATGGCTGAAAATTAACAGAACTTAAAAGCTGCAATAAATTAGAAATAGTTAAGAAGAATTATCTCTAAAAGGAAATTGAAAAAAAAATAGTAAGAGAAGATAGAACTAATTACATTTAATTACTTTAAAAGAAAGGTTTTCCAGAGGGCTGATGGAATGAATTTGGAAAAGCATCCCCAAAAATGGCTTATATCAGTGAAATTTAAGTAAGGAAAGCAGAAAAAGTTGGCTGAACAATGAAAAAAAAAAACCAACTTTTTCTTCAAGTTAGTAACAAAGAAGCCACCAGCAGTCTTCAAAAATAAACTTTTGTTGGATTCAAGGCAATCAGAAAAAGAAGAGAAAACAATAGTGGCAAGCAGGGCTAGTTAACACCTACTCTACATATAGGCCTTAAATCTCAGATTCTTATATACTTTGTGGTGGAATTTAGGGTTTTCCTTTTTCTTCATCTGAGTTTTGCTTTGCTGAAATGTCAGGGATCTATTTAAATAAGTTGAACAACATATTTTATAACAAAGTAATAAAGGATATTTTGTTACATCTAAAAGTCGATCCCTAAAGAATTTTATTTTTATGTACTTGATGCTGCTGTCTTTGCTCACTGATATATTTTAAAGTATTTAAATGTAATATACAAGTCAGTGTTACAGACACCTCAAAGATCTTGGTTTTATATACATGTTTAGTTAAAAGTTAATAAAACGTCTATTCTTAATACTTTTATCTACCATTAAAATGCTCATGTCTTTTAGTATTTTGAACATGTATGTAACAAAAGACACCTTCCACTCACTTTTCTGAGAATAGATTCACATATGGCTTCCAGGGAAAATTTTAGAAATTTATCAATGTGGTTTTGCCTTTGTATTTTGTTTTACAAGATATTAAAAGCGAACTTCTCTTCTAGCTGTACTGTCACAGATATCAAAATAGATTATTCTAGATTTATGCCGTGTAAATAGGATGAAAACAAGGGAACTGTTTTTTGAGAGCAGCAGGATCCTGTGAGTAAAGCACTCAATGGTGAGCTTAGGTAATTTTGCTGTCTGCTCTGGTTCTGCCATTGGTCCATTATTTGATGTTGACGTCCAAGATCTATGCATGTAAAACCAGCGCTGTGATTTAAGACTGCAGTTTTTAAAATCTTCCTTTAACATAACAAACCTCATGTATTCAGTCAGAAAGAAAAAAAAAATACCCATGTAATTAAATTTCTACTTTAAAAGATGTCCACAAATTTCTTATTTTTGTTGATACTTAATAGATCAATGCCTTGGCCACCAGTGGGCCATTTTCTTTCATATCCCTTTCAGGAGACTAAATATAATACACTTTTCAATCATTCTCACTGTAAATACTCAATCAAGGTCTGTATAAACCACAGGGAAATTGATTTTTCACTCAGAAATAATGCCAGAAGTCAAAGAGGTAATGTTTCAAAAACTTAGTAGAATCTCAGAATGGCTGAGGTTGGAAGGGAGCTCTGGAGGTCATCTGGTGGTACCCTCCTACTTCAATCAGCATCACCAAGAGCAGATTGCCCAGGGTTGCCCAGTGGTTAAGTGGGTGACCTTAATGACCTGAGTGGCCTAGTTCAGATTTCTCTTCCTGAAGCCTCACAAAACTGCAAATCTTCTTTCACAGGAAGATAATTCATCCTCATTACCTGTGAATGCCAACCAATACAGAAAAGATGACTTGGGCAAAACACAGGAATGGTACTGTACTGATACTCCTACTGAGGGCCAAGAACTTGATTCCACCTTCTGCTTCTTCTGGATTCCAAGATGCTTTTCCACCCAGGGGATCTATAAAGCTATGCGAAATAAAATTTCTTTAAATCAAAAGAAGTGACAGATTCCACCAAGAGCAGATTAAATGTTAAAATTCTGGCAGAGTGGAGGAGAGGACTTTGAACCCCTTCAGAAAGTGTTTGAAACAACTTCTTCTGTTTTTGATGTTTTGATGTTGCCACTGTCTCATTCTCCTGGCAAATTTTAAAAAAGAAAAAGTGACACTTTAAGATGATGTGAATACCTGTTGGAGATGCCCTGAGATGTCTACTAGATAAATGACTATGCTTTGAATTTGTTTTTGGCTCTAGTTCAACTTTCTATAAGTTACCATGATATCTCAACCATGAAGACTAGAGCCATTTTGGACAC
>VYZP01054946.1:4892-31567 GCA_013400635.1 Hypocryptadius cinnamomeus
CAGGTTTTTTTTTTTTTTTTTTTTTTTTTGTCCTTTTGATTCTAGCAATCAAGTATGAGGGTCAGAAACCCCCTCTTCTGAAACTGACCTCTTTCCTGTCTTCAGCATAAATGTATCTAGGATCAGTTTCAACTTATTTGGCCTTGGGCCAGCCTGGCCATTCAGGATTTCAGAACTCATACCGTAGTCATGTACAGTAATTGCACTCCTCTCAGCTTTCATTTTGTGCCACCAAGTACGACAAGCTTCTGTAGTTTTGACTTCTTTTAAGATACAGTCATACCCTTAAAAAAAGTCTGCCAATTACAACACAGAACAGTTTCAAACTATCAACATGAGAGTAAGGGAAAATAATGTGGTACAGTATTCAAACCAAAATGTCTTTAACTATGTTATGTGTCTATTTTTTGTCTATTTTCCTGACTTTTTTTATTGTCTTCAAGTGTGGGAGGCAGACACCTCTATGAATTTTACTTCCTTATTTTTTCCTTACGGTCTAATACTATTTTGATGGTAATAACAATTTGGTTGGCTGTAAAATCAAATGCATATTGTTATTAGTACTACTGACTTTTTCATTCTCATGTGTTAATTTACTGTGCTATTCTTTGGAGCTTTGTCACTTCCATACTTTTTTTCTTTTAAAGCTACCATTAATTTATCATTACAACACCTTCTGCTACTTTTTTTTGTGAATGCAGCCCCCTGCATGACAAAGAAATTCTATCTTTGTATTCTGATTTGGTTTTACAATGCAACATCAGGAAGAAAATAACAAGTACACAAAGAAAGAATAAAAATATATGGAAATTACAAACAAATAATCATATTTCAATTTGCTGTTTTGCCTTGTGAATGACATGAGTAGACAGTAAGCCCTAAAACATTATGAATTATTGTTTTAAGCTTTATAGAAATACTATTTTATACTAACAAACAGCAATATAACTAACACAGAAGCAAAGACAGTATAATCTCTGATCCTGCATTTCATGTGCATACTTTTTACATTAATCAGCACTCTCATCATAAGCAATAGGGCTCTTCAGATACTGCAAAAATGTTTGGATGTCCAGTGCCAAAATAGTACCTCCTGTTTAGGCACCTCAGTAGTATTAAATTTTGTGAATCAGGAAAGGTTTTTGAATATTCAGTTATAGATGTGGCCTTAAGTGTTTTGCACAATCAGAGCCTTGACTTACATGTCTTCTTCCTTTTTCACGTAACTAACAGAACCATTGACATACAACGTGGCAAATTAGGATATTACCAGAATAATGACTTTTCTTGGTTTTGTACATGTAGAAACTCAAGCATAATTTTAAACTGGAAAAGCATTGTGCATTATATTTTCTTTGAAAATTTCCCCCTTAAAGAAGAAGGAAAAGATTGTTATGATCATCTCTTCCAAAATTAGATAACCTAGAGCAAACAGGAAAAATCTGTACTGAATTTAGAGAAGCCATAATTTTCACTACTGTAGGGAGTTCCTGAAATAAACACTCTGCATTCATTTCTGTGTGCTAGACTGTAGATACATACCCACTCAGACACTAAGTGCCTACTTGTCAGAACTCCTGAACACTGCAAACACAAGCTGAAACCAAAAGGAGCTGTGATTGTGTAGACTCTATCAAAACACAGAAAAATCAAAATCTTTATTCACAAAACAGTTAGACTCAAACTGTAACTGCTCCAGCACAAGCGTGTACCACTACATCTATGTCCTCACTACCTGAGATTTCTGTATTTCATTCAATTTAGCTTCATAACGAAGTGGCAGCGAGAGAATATGAGATTTCCTGTTCTGATGGCAGCAAAAAGGTGTGTAATTGCATAAAAACTGTTGCTATAGCAAGTGACCATATTAAATATCTTAATATTGAGGAAGTATTAATGAAATACAGCCTAACTTCACTATAAGGAAACCATATGATACCATATATATATATATACATACATGCTCTGTCAAGCTGTTCATTTCAGCAGGCTCTGGTAAATTGCTGCTTGAGAATAAGAAAGAAATGAGCAGCTGAGCAGAACATCAATAAGCAGTACTTCTGTGGAAATGACTTCACACTGATCAACATTTAAAAGATGTTTTTTCAAAAAGATAAATGAATGAAGAAGGAAAAAAATAGTACATTCAAATGCTAAATACAGCCTACACTGAGAAAAGTGAGAAAAATGTCATTGTCATACTTGGAATACATAACTTGCATAACTGTTCAGGCTATTAGGCCTAATTAACAGCAAGTGAACAGATTCTTGCTATGGGGGTGTTTATAGGCAGAATATGTTAAATGCAGAGTTTGACACATTGAAGTTAGAATTTAGTCAGATTTAGGCTAGTGTAAATTAACATAGAAGACACATTTCTGCTCTGAAAAAGAACTATGAACTAAATATTTTGGAATGCTAATTTTGAGTGCTAAGCTTAATGATGAAAAGAAATTGTGCACTTTTCATTGAATAAATCCAATAATATAAAATATCAAATTATTCTCATATATGTCTGGGTAAAAAAATACAGTTGAAATATTCTAACAAAGGTTTATAATTCCTGGGGTTGTTTTTCTTTTCATTTTGCTTTGGTATTGTTAGCAGGGAATACTAGTTAGTTAGTAGGGAATACTCCAAACTGCTACAGTATGAAAACACAGGCATCATTTTAACTTTCATAATTGAAAAGTGACTCTCAACCTGAAGAACTTGTCAGGTAAAGCTAATGCAGCTGTTGTAATGAATAATTCAAACAAATCACTTCAGCCACAGTATGACAGAACTGACTTCACAGTGGTAACCTCTGTAAATGCTGTCAGAAAACAGATAAATTAACTATTACTGAGTAAAACTTCCAGTCCTTGGGAAGCAAAAGTTGCTAAATTCTTTCTTGATTAACCTGGCTTACAAAACTTCTCACCAGGCCTTTTTTTTTTTTTTTCCCCTGAGAATGCATAATTTAAAAAATCTTAATAACTGCTTGCTATGTTTCAAATGCAACTTAAATTAGAACTATGAATAACTACAGTCTGTAAAGAAAGTTCCCAGATTCCCAGAATCAGGCCTGCAGGCTAATTTCTTCTGATTTAAATCCCAGTACTGCAACGAAATAATCTATAGTCCTAATCCAAATGTATACAATGTTGTTTAGGTCTTGAATGTACAAATTCCCATAGCACATCTACATGTATGAGTGCTTCTCTTTAACTCTGATAATTAACTATATAAATACAAACATTTCTAAATTCTTGTAGGACAGATTTCCAATCATTTCAGAATAATGAAATGTTCAATATAAATATATCTAAGGTTTAAAAAGGATGAATCTTAGGACTGGAAGGAAAATGTGCTGAATGAGCTAATAAGGAACAAACAGAACATATGTATTGAAGTGTTGACTGGTAGGTGGATGGAAAACAGACAAGCTCAAAGTCTTTAGAAAAATCAGTACATTGGAATGATGTTTTGTTGCTAATAGAGAAGCAAGTAAGACCTTAACAGGAAGAATTCTTAACAGGAAAATATTAATATCTGTAAAAATGACAGAAATGACAACTGAAAGAAGGAATTGTGAAAGTGGCCAAGACTTGTAGGCTTATGGGGCCAGAGTACAACAGTGTTGGAAACATGATTCTGCTGGCAGTTTGTCACACTCTTGTCTATAATTTTAATACCATTTTTTGTGCTGATGACTGTTTGAAAGACAACATAATGATCTTAAATGCTTATTAGATGATTTCTGTAATTATTGCAGACCTGCTCAGAGTAATCATCTGGCACTTGTTTTGCAGGAACTCTTCCTTCCTGATCCTGCTACTCAGGACAAGGGACCAAGTCCCTTTGACTTTACCAGAGGCCCACCATAAGAATTTTCTCCTTACTAGAAAAGTTTACTTAATTCATTCCCTTGCTGGGACTAAAGAATCTTTTCTATTTCTCTCTCTCTAAGGGAGAGAAAATCTGTTCTTTTACTACACATTATCCTTTATTAGTTGGTCATTTTCATAGCGAAATAAGACTTTTTTCTACAATTTAATTTGAAAAGTGGTTATGTATCCTTTATTTCATGTCATCCAATCACCTTGTATTGTATTAGTGAATGATTTTTCTTTTTTTTTATCATACTCAAGAGTGTCTTTAAAACAAGTCTCTCATGAAGAAAACTCTCACCTCTCTCCTTCTCAGAAATGCTGTTTTATTTAACAATTTTACCAAGTACTGTTTCACAAAAGATGAGTGTAGCATTTTTTATATGTAAAAAAGTTACCTTTACCTGGGTAAATCACTTTCAAAACCTGGCTGAGCAGTAAGCCAAGTAAATGCACTAATTCCTGAAATCCTAATTTCCATTTTAGAACTGCCTGAGCAGCACTAAATGCACACTTTTATCTACATGAATGTTTCATTAGAATGACCTGGTTGATCGACATGATGTGGTCCAGATGATCTTCCTGACCCTCTTTTCTGTTTTCCCTTCCTCTCAGCATGATCCTCTCAGGTTAGTTGAGATTTATCATGCAGACTGGTCAAACCAGCACACCAACTGACTCCAGGGCAGGAAGGACTACAGTGAAAAGAAGATTTTTATCTGAGGAACTTATCCTGACTGTGCCCCTCCAGGCTACTTCCAAAAGGATTGTTGTTGCTGCTGCCTGCTGCTTGCACCGGTGTGCCTACCAGAGGGAATCTCCAACTAACATGAATTCCTCAGCCCAATCTCAAAACAGTCCTGACAGACAAAGAAACAAATCATGACAGATTTTCACCTGCATTTTTCTTCTTTGTTTTAAGCATCAGAAACCATTACATGTCTGAAGCTTAAGGATATTTACTTATGTACTTAAAGATTTACTTTTCTCCACTGTACTGCCCTTAGACTTCACTCAAACAGCACTGCAGAATGTTGCCACAATACCTAATGTAAACCTGTAAGAAGATGGCTCCTATTCCACAGAGTACAAACAAGTTCTCTCTGTCCATTCTCACGAAAAATTATTTGGAGTTTATATGGGCTATTTTCATCAACTCAGACAAAGACATTGATGGGCCTAGCAATAAGCTTATTCACAGAGGAAATCATAAGCTGACCAAATAATAGGCAGCATACAGGAGCTTAGTACAGAAGTGACTGTAGCATTTGGTGTAAGGACTTTTCAAGTGTCACAGTGGCTGTTGAGCCTAGAAAAAATGTAGCACAGATTGTCCCTTCTTTCACTGATAATCCTGAGAAGAAACTTCTTACTTCCATAAGTAATACATTAATATTTGTTTTATGCATGACTTCTATGCAAACTGACAAACTCTGGTAAATTCTTTGTGGCAAGTGATCTCACTCTATCTTGTTGAACTATGTATTCTTAGATTACACATCCTTGCAAACACAAGTCACCAGAGAGAATGTTTAAGATACAGTTCTGCTGCAGCAGAAGGTGAAAAACAAATACAATTATCCTCTTGCTGATGGCACCACTCTGGCCATAGGAACAGTTCAGTGCTGTTCATAAGTGCTGTGCTGGAGTGTCACAGCCATGCAATACTCCGGAGTGAGTTGTCTTAGACGTGGGCAAACTATTATTCTATATTACACACAATACAGTGGACAGGAAATCTGTCCTCTTAGAAATCAGCAAAAACATTTCATCTGAATCCTCAAGAGAAACAATATCCCCTGCAGAAATGAACAAGACAATGAAAACTGACTCCTCTCATATCTCAAGGAATTAAACCTTCAGAAACATAGAGCAAAATTGTCAGTAAACAATGATGCCCTTCTTTCTTGCCTAGCAGTTTGAATGTTTCTTCTGGCCTTTAAGACCATTTCAAACAAAATAAACAAGGAAAGGGACAAAATTTTACTTTGTTTCTTACAGTTATTTCTTTTTTCAAAGCTATCAATTGGTTTCACTAAGTGGTTAAGTGATTAAGAAGGAGCACTGCAGAAATCTTTCCTGAAATCTTTCCTGCACATTTGTTTGTAGGCCCCTTAACTTCCACAAAATTCTTATGTCTGAAGCATAACATATCTAGTTTTCTAGATATCTAGGAGTCTCTTCTCAATTTAGCCATGTAAAAGCTAAAGGAGCTCTCTCTAAACACAGATTTAGGGTTAGTCTATAGCAAATGAAGTGAGGAAAGTATCACCATGGACAGATTCCTTCCACTCTGAAAGAGATATCTAAGACAGCTCAGATGAAGTGCTGCAGATGTGTAAATTACTGCTTTAAAGCAGACACGTATGTACTAGTGGTTTAAAGACCCTGACCAAGCCTTGGATGACTGGTCATCTTGATCACAGCATACTAGTGAGGAAGTAATATACTGCAGCTATCTACCTGCTGAGGATTTTTACCCCCAGGCCTGAAGTCACTCTTGTTTAAATGAAGAACAAGTTGGGCTCCTGCCTATGTGGCGCAATTAATGGTTGAACCCTCACCAAACAAACAAACAAAAAAAGCTAAAATTTTCCCGTGTATGAAATACCCAGCTTAACAGTCACACTTAGGCCTGGCATTGGTAGTCAGAGAAACAGTCAGGTTTAGGCCTTGGTTTTTACTGGCAAACGCAATTGTACATCTCTCAGCCAATGCATGAGCACAAATCTGGGCTCTAATATATTCCAGCACCACAGCCTGGAAATACATGCATCAGAAACCTGGATGCAGGTGAGCTGTGGCTCTCACTAGAAACAGATAAAAATCAAAAACTCTGTACTGCTTAAATATAGTATAAATTGAGATGTTTCACAGCCAAGAATCCAGACACCAATGTGTTCCAAATCAGTGCCTGTCATCTGGATCCNCAGAGCCCAGCGCAGGCTGTCCCACCGCCGGGGCAGAGAGGGGACGCCCGAGCCGGGGTCCTGCCGCCCGCTGCCGCGCCGGAGGGCGGCGGAGCAGNTCTCTTCTCAATTTAGCCATGTAAAAGCTAAAGGAGCTCTCTCTAAACACAGATTTAGGGTTAGTCTATAGCAAATGAAGTGAGGAAAGTATCACCATGGACAGATTCCTTCCACTCTGAAAGAGATATCTAAGACAGCTCAGATGAAGTGCTGCAGATGTGTAAATTACTGCTTTAAAGCAGACACGTATGTACTAGTGGTTTAAAGACCCTGACCAAGCCTTGGATGACTGGTCATCTTGATCACAGCATACTAGTGAGGAAGTAATATACTGCAGCTATCTACCTGCTGAGGATTTTTACCCCCAGGCCTGAAGTCACTCTTGTTTAAATGAAGAACAAGTTGGGCTCCTGCCTATGTGGCGCAATTAATGGTTGAACCCTCACCAAACAAACAAACAAAAAAAGCTAAAATTTTCCCGTGTATGAAATACCCAGCTTAACAGTCACACTTAGGCCTGGCATTGGTAGTCAGAGAAACAGTCAGGTTTAGGCCTTGGTTTTTACTGGCAAACGCAATTGTACATCTCTCAGCCAATGCATGAGCACAAATCTGGGCTCTAATATATTCCAGCACCACAGCCTGGAAATACATGCATCAGAAACCTGGATGCAGGTGAGCTGTGGCTCTCACTAGAAACAGATAAAAATCAAAAACTCTGTACTGCTTAAATATAGTATAAATTGAGATGTTTCACAGCCAAGAATCCAGACACCAATGTGTTCCAAATCAGTGCCTGTCATCTGGATCCTAAAGGTAGCTGAGTTTTTTTTCCTGCTCGGAATCACCCCAATTCCATCGTCAATCTAGAGAGCATGCTTAGATTCTCTGAAAATCAAGATCCCAGTGTGCCTTGCTATAGTGAATCCTCACAACATCAAAAACAGCATTTGTGTCCCATCAGGACCCATTAGATTTGTGCCACGAGCACAGCAGAACGCTGGTTTCTTTTGTGCCCTTTATTAAATGCCCTCTTCACTCATATTAAAGGCATGCTGATAGAGGAAAGATGGGCAAAAATTCTGTCATTTGCATCCTGCTGGATGCTACTCTTGGACATCATTCTAGCACTGCAAGCGTCGACCGGAGCGACAGTGTAAGACCGGCACAGGCATTTGGGGGAGGCTGGGAGATTTTCAAGGGGGGGAAAAAAAATTAATTTCAAACCGAAGCCAGCCAGCCGAAGCGAGGGGAGGAGCCCGGTATGGGCTTGGCTCTTCCCTGGGCCGAGCCTGGCAGCGCGGCAGCGCTTGGCAAAGTGGCAGCCGGCTCCGGCGGCCGCTCGGCCCCGANAGGTGTGGGTGGAGGGGAGGGGAGGGAAGGAGGGGTGGAGGGAGGCCGGCTTTTTTAGGAGGGAGACCCTCCTTCGCGGCCGCCCGCTCGCAGCCATGGCTTTGAAGGAGGCGGGCGGCAGCATCCTGCCCATCAGCGACATGGTATCGGGGCCGTCGGGCTCGCCGTTCCCCGAGGTGGTGGAGCTGAACGTGGGGGGCCAGGTGTACGTGACGAGGCACTCCACGCTGCTCAGCGTCCCGGACAGCACGCTGGCCACCATGTTCTCCCCGTGCCGGGGCGGCCCGGCGGCGGCCCGCCAGCTGCCCAGGGACAGCCGGGCGCGCTTCTTCATCGACCGCGACGGCTTCCTCTTCAGGTACGTGCTGGATTACCTGCGGGACAAGCAGCTGGCGCTGCCCGAGCACTTCCCCGAGAAGGAACGGCTCCTGCGGGAAGCCGAGTACTTCCAGCTGGGCGACCTGGTGAAGCTGCTGTCGCCCAAGGTCACCAAGCAGAGCTCTCTCAACGACGAGGGCTGCCAGAGCGACCTGGAGGACAGCAACTCGCAGGGCAGCAGCGACCGGCTTCAGCGGGCGGCGCTGGACAAGCGCTCGGGCTTCCTCACCGTGGGCTACCGCGGCTCCTACACCACGGTGCGGGACAACCAGGCGGACGCCAAGTTCCGCCGCGTCGCCCGCATCATGGTGTGCGGCAGGATCGCCCTGGCCAAGGAGGTCTTCGGAGAGACCCTCAACGAGAGCCGTGACCCCGACCGGCCCCCCGAGAAGTACACCTCCCGCTTCTACCTCAAATTCACCTACCTGGAGCAAGCCTTCGACCGGCTCTCCGAGGCGGGCTTCCACATGGTGGCTTGCAACTCCACGGGCACCGCCGCTTTCATCAACCAGTACAGGGACGACAAGATCTGGAGCAGCTACACAGAGTACATCTTCTTCAGTAAGTGCTGCCCGCGCCCCGGTGTCGTCCCCCTCGCCCTCGTCCCCGGCGAGTGCACCTAAAGTACAGCTGCATCCCCAAGGCAGTCGCTGTCCCAAAGCAACATGTAGCTGGAGAGAAATGGGGGCTGCCCCGTTTCCCCTCACTTCGCGCTGTCACCGCCGTAGTTCAAATTTCATTTTGTGCTGTGTTCTGGGGGTGGGACAGGACCGCCTAAATTGCCCCGTCCGGAGCGCGGCGTGGGAGCATTTCCCCACGCACACTCCGTGGGGCAGCCTGGGCTGATCTCGCCTTTCAGTGCCGAGAGGCAGTCCCCACGTGTCGGGGTGTCCCGGGGGAAGGGTCACTGGTTACGGATCGGGGGGCTACGACCTCAGGTGGGTGTCTCTGCCCGTCTGGGCGGGCGCGGTGCGCGGTGCGGGCGCGGCTCCGGTCCGGCGCGGAGCGTTGCGGTGCTCCCGCCAGCGAGGCGACGCAGAGATCCCCGAGCAAGGAAGGGTTTTAATATTTTATCGCTGCGTTTCCTTCAAGTGAGCGCACTGCGCCTGGGCACGGTCCCCGTGAGGGAAGGGGCAGCGAGGGCACAGCCAACTTCCCAAGGAGCAAGAAAGAGTCTGGCTCCTAGGTGGACGAAAATTGGAAAAGAGAAATTAACCACTCCATAGCTATTACACAGCTCCTAAACAACTTCGCTGGTTGGCTGTGGGTAGCCTTAGAGGTTTCGGGTCACTCGCAGATAGGAAAACCGAGCGATGACGAATGAGTTTCAATCTGGCAAAGTATGTAGTGCTATGTAGGGCACTGGCTGAGCAGCGGGTTCGGGTCATGAAACTGCAGCTGGATCGAGAACACCATCCCCTGGCAGAGATTTGTCTTCGAAAGGCAGAGGCAGCCTTAAACATTACAGATGTGTTTGAGAGTCGAGCGAGCCGGCAGAGGAGAGATGTGTTCTGCGTTCGCTTCTTTCTTCTCCTGCCTCAGTGTGGTCTCACGCTCCCTGAGCAAAGAAGGGATGAATTGGCAGGGCATCTGCCTGCCTCTCTGGTGAGGTGGGAGATGCAGCCTCTGACTAACTTCACTAGTTAGGCAGCTGAACAGAAGCAACTTGTTTGCCCTGCAAAACTGGACTTAGGCACGGTATTTAATAGAGGAGGGAAATGTGAATGGTTTTCTCCTGGGAGGAGAGATTCATTAGTTTATATTGTTCTATATTGTATAGGTGGTGACTTCCATTTGCTGAGCAGACTTGAGTACTCAGATCAGTCTTTGAAACTGGATTAAAACAGTTTTTGAAGATTAACTGCATAACTTACCACTGGTCATATTTCAATGGGATATGTGAAAACTGAGCTCTAGAGGAGCTTCACGTTCTCCTGGGTTGAATTCTATCAAGTATTTTACATGATTATTAAACCTTCTTTCTCAGAATATTTGACATAATTATTTGCTAAATAATAAAATGTCCTTGAAATAGTATGTACTGCTTGCTTATAAATAGATTTGTAGGTGCATCATATTCTTCATGTGCATTTGTGATGCTCATAACGTCTTGGTTATTTTTGTGTGTGTGTGTATTACAATGAGGTTGCTGTATAGAACAGTCCTCTAATTCACATCAGTGTTCCAAATTAATCCCCAGTGTAATACCACTTTTTATTTATTTGGAATAATGCCAGGGATGAACTGGACGTTGTATGTAATGATTTTTGTTTTGGTTTTTAGTCTTCAAGCTTCTGATGTGAAAAGTAAAACAGTTAGTTAATTACTTAAATTGATACAGTTAACTGAAAATTTATGGGTTTGCTTAATTTTTCAGGTGGGAGTTTTGTTTTGTTTTACTTCTGAATGCAAAAAAGTGGCTAAGATAGAAATAGGCTGAAAATATGTTGGGCATATTTTAATTTTGGTTGCTTGTTATGCATTTAGAATCTTTTTTGTATAATGACTTTATGCATTGTTTTATGATCAGATACATTTCTCTGAAATATAGCAAGATGGAAACAACACTAAAGAAAATCACCACAACGGGAAGAGAAACATGTGAAACAGTGCCTGAAGTAATGCTTTAGGTTTTTTGTTGTCTTTTTTTTTTAGTCTGACTAGATGTCCAATTGATGGTGGCTGTTGATAAAACAGCACTTTATAATAATAATGCTAATAATTATAATATACTCTGGATGGATTGTGTGTGTGCTGCTGCCTTGCCTGACAGCTGCACAAGAATCCAGCAAAGGGAGAGCGAGCCTTGGAAGCCTTGTGCTCTGCACCAAGAGTGACAAGAGGGATCAGGGCTACTGGCTCTCAGCTCTCCAGCAGCCTTAGCCAGGGCCACGTTTCTTCCTTGCTCATGAGCAGAACTTAATACACAAGAAGAAGAGCAGTTGCTTTTCAATTCATTCCTTGCCAGATGTCCCCATGAACCCTGAAGAGGAGCCAGTTTTAGGTGGGAAGTTGCTGATTTCAAGAGCTCTCATGTCCAGCCCTGGATGTGTTTTATAGGCAAAAAAATATCAAGATGAAAGACTTTAGGGAGCCTATTCCAGTTTTGGACAGTGCCTGAGACTTAATTTGGTGCTAGCAAAGAAGAAACCCAGTTTTATATCCCACTAGAAAAAGCTGTACCTGCATTTGCATTTGTTATTCACAGCATGAGCATCTGCAACCAACAGCAACTGTATTATTTGTTGGTCTGTAAGTCCATAGCAGTCACGTAAACTTATTTTTCACCAATTTCTCCTGAGGACTTTGGACAATTCTGTTTCCTAGTAGTGGTAGATAGTAAAGTGATTGGAAACATACATGAAGATATATTCATTCTGTCTGTTTTCTGAGGCTGTAAGTAGCTGAATGAGTTTCTCCCCAAGAGCTACTGAAGAAAGACAAAGGTTTAATCTGTGGTTTGTGAAACATATTTCAGTTCTGTTTCTAGGATCTTTCAAACTTTGGTAGTTTTTTTGAGTTGAAATTATCATTTATCACTTTTCTAAAAAAAATGGAAATTACTTTATATTCTAAAACATTCTGGAAGATCAAATTCACCTGGGATACTGCATATACATTTAACTCATTCATGAACTGCTTAATATCTAGGGATAGATGCAGACTAATTCTGGTTGAGGAACCAGAGGTTATTTGACACTGCATACCAGGGAATAACACTTCAGCCTTTGGCAATGTGTCATGACAAATACAAAACCAGATTTCCTTCTTAGTATGTATAAATCCTATAAAAAAAAATTAAGTTCTTTGCCCCTAGAGGTGTTTGAGGTATCATGTATGCAATGGCAGATTAATTTGTCTACATAGTTAGTACATGGCCAGAATTTAGCCTGTACCTTGCATTGGTAGCTCAATTCTGAAAAGTGCTCATGAGATCTGTTCCACATGTCCATTATAAATTCTGTCTCTGTCTCTTAATGATCAGTTAAAGGAGTAAACTTCTATATGGTAGGGAAAAAGCTCTATCAGAGAGTACCACAAACTGGTTTTTTTTGGCTCCATGCTGTTATCACTCTCACCTTAGTACACATGAGGATGACTTGGGTCAGGTTAGTGTAATATGAAATGCATATGCAGTTTGGGAAGGATGCTCAAACTCTTCTGCTGCTTAGTTCCACACTGCCATAGAGGATGACAGATTAATTAATTACGTGTTGATATACAATAGGTTATGGCCATCACAAAAGCTGCTTCAAACTGGAGACAGGAGACCTTGCTTCTTCCTGTGGCTGCAAGCACTGTAGCATGTCTTCAGTTAGTGTACATCTTTGTGAAAAAAGGGTGAAATTTACATCTTTAATGTTTTTTGAGGGGATTTTTTTTTTTGTGGTTCATGGTATCTCTCAGTACTGTTGTGTAATGCAAGATTGCCTGTGCATGCTATTACTAGTTTTTTTCCTTCTGCAGAATCTAATTAGTCCTAATGGATTTTGCTTTTAACATCTGCTATGCAATGTGACTTAGGGGTGTTGAGAGTATTGTGCTCAGCTGAAAGCTTACTGTGCTGAACTGACATCTTTATTATAAGAAGAATACAGTACTATTTCCTGAAAATGTGGACATGCTTTCTATGTTGACACTCCTGTTTCACATATGACAGTTTCTGTTTTCCTTTTCTCTTGTTTCTGTTTTATAACAGGTGACATTAGCATGGATTTATGGTGCTTATTTTCCACTTGAAGTCACAGCACTTTGAGATTACATTGGATGCTGTGGAAATTGTCATAAACAAGTGATAATAATTTTGTAATCAGATGGGGAATAAGCAGTTGGAAGAAACGGATTTTTAGGAGGCAATATGATGTTTTGAAAAAAAAAAACCCAAACTCAAGCAAAATGGTGGCAGCAACCCCCTCCTGCCAAAAAAACCCCACCCAACAACAATAGTGAAACCTATCCAACACTGATTGTGTCATTGCATGTAAAATACTTTGAGGTGTTGTAAGTGCCAAATCCAGTTCAGCATCCCCCTGGGGCAGTGAGGGGTTGGTGGGTTGGCAGATAACCCTAAACTGCTCTTTTGAGGGCAGAGTGGTGGGAGAGCCATCCTGCAAATGCTTACTGTGACCATTTCAACTTCTCCATCCATCACTGCATCTTTGGTGGAGTTTTTTTAATCTGGAATAAATATATGTAAGACATTGAGGAGAAAAAGGACACCAAGGAAGTTACATCTCTGTGACACATGGAGATAAATTGGGACAATTTACTTTGAACCTGAACCAGAGCATCAAAGATTAGAGTACAAATTTTTAGTGTGGTGTGGTGATGTGATGGATTAAATCAGTATCACAAGCACAGTGTAGAAAAGCTTCAGATTTCTAACAGTTTCAAGATCTACAATGCTGTTTCTGACAGAACTATTGAGCAAAGCCCTTTGAAAAGAGATTTTGTAGGCAGTCCTTTGACTTTGGAAAACTGGTGCAGAACTTTAGGATGTTCTGTCTTATAATTTCAGCTCAACTCTTAATACAGCTTAAAATTAAGTAAATAATAGACTGCTTCTTATCTTGTCATTCTTCCAAAATATATGTTCCTGAATGCAAAGGGATGAATCAAAGTGTGCAGTCATAATTAATAATAGAAGACTATTACTCTTATGCTGCTACTTAATATAATGTGTGATAATCTAGTCTACTGAAGCTGGTATTCTGATTTTAGTCATCATTTCAACCAATAGACTTTATCTCAGAATTATTTTAAAATATGAGATTAAAAAGAATTTTGAACAGATTTGACTTACTAAAAATGAAAATAACCTGCATTCCTCTACAGCTGATATAAAGACACTGCTGCAGTGAAAAACTATGCCAGGAACCTCTTGATTTTTTTTTACACTTCCTTCAAAATATGCATAACTAAATACAATGATTTGTGATCACATTTTATCCATTGTTTCCAGTTTCTGGTCTTACTACAGTAAAATCATATTTTAAGTACTGTGGAACCTTTTAAATGTTTAGACGTGAGTGTTGAAAATATTGTGTGGTATTTTAAAAATAGAACCAGAGATTAACTAAGAAAATCAACTGTCCTGATTATTATATACCAGGATCAATGCTAGATAAAAAATAAGCAAGAATTGATGGAAGCAGCTGTTATTTCTGACATCAGGAAATGGAAACACATGGGTTTTGATATTATCCCAGACTGGTATTTCTTGTGGATTACTTGGGGGAAAAAGTGACAGTGTTAGAAAAGCTGACTTTGCTGGATCGGTAATATTTTGCAGGAGAACCACTTCTTGGTGTCAGATCATTTCATAGATTTTCAAGGATTTATGACAGTAGTTGCTAGGAAATGTTTATTTTTTCACAGTAAGATGAGCAAATCATATTTTATTTTTTCTTTAGTGTCAACACAAAATTCTAGTTATCTACTGTTCAAGCACAGAAGTTGTGCATACAAAAGCTTTATTTTAATATTATTCCAGGCAGATAATTTAAAATTAAAACATTACTGCTAATAATATATATTTTGCAATGTTTGCTTTCTCAGTATATGGCTGGTATTTCACTATGGCTGGCCTTCTTTGCTGCAAATACCACATTTGTTACGCTGTGGTGAGAATCTGTGTGGCAGACAAAAATTCACTGAGATTTGCACCACAAGGTTGTTCATTGATTGCCACATTATCCCCTTTCTTGCCATATACCACACACAGGTGTCCAGGGATTAAAAATTGCTCAGACAGCTCTCTCAGAGGCCAGAAGTAAGATCCTGTGGGTGTGAGGAGGAAGAGTATCAGGAAAGGTCCTTTTCTTGGTCCAGCTGCACGCCAGCATGGCCTGGACAAAGCGGCCAGAAGGAATTGCTCGTGTTCTGGTGTGCTACCAGTTTAAGGACAAGCTCAGAATACCCAGATGGGGCAAGAAGGAAAGTGCACAGGGTGGTGTGCGTCCATCTCACCCTGCTGGGGTCCTGAGCAGCTCGAGGCTGGTGTGGTGCTTAGTGGAGCTTGCAGCCAGCTCAGCATTGTCCTACATTGTCTCAGCAACTCAGCAGGTGCTGGGTGTCGCACGCTGCGGGAGAGGCGAATGGTGCAGCCCTGCTCTGCATTTGCTCCCAGATTTTTCTTCAGATTTTCTTTCTCCAGTTTTGGAGTACTTTACTGTAAGAAGTCTGTTGCAGAGTTAAGCTGGCCATGGTTGTGTTTGCAGGGCTTTTTCACACTACAGACTGCTTATTTGGTTGGTGGTTATTTGACTATGAGTGAAAAAAGTTGGAAGCGCCATACCAGCTAAGATCCTAACCTAACAAACTGATGTTATTTTTATATCCAAGGATGATTTTGTTTCACTTCTCCTTACAAGACATGCTTTTTTTCCTAAAGCATGTGGAGTACTAGTGCCACTCAAATCATAGCTCTTTTATAAACCAAGCCACTAGAAGTCCAGTGGAAAATCCTTAAAAAAAATTACTAGGCAAATTCCATTTTGCTTTAGCAAATCAAATGCTTCATGATGGATTTCCTGTGGAGGTTGTTCACTCCAGCTTGATCAAACTGGATGTTCTTTTTCAGAAGAAGTAATTTATATTCTACTTAAAATTCATATATTGAATAAATGTTCGGAGAAAAAAGTCCTATGTGTAAAATATCATTCTCAGCAGAATTTGAGTACTTTCATTTAAATGTTTTGTATTTTTAAATTTTTTTTATTTTTAAACCAGTAATTGCACGTTTAGCTTTTGCTTCATATAAATTCAAGAATATTAAGAGAATTAATTCCTTTTTGTTTTTTTTCTTTGACCTAAATGGAACTAATCGTATATATAGGGACCAACAGTGTGTGAAACGGAGAATAATCAAGTTCCATTCGAAATTGCAACTTCACTGGGACTGAAGCAACAAATAGCCTTGTGCTAGTCCCTCACATAAAGGTGAAATTCAAATTACACGAGTGGTAATTTGGTTTTTTAACTGTTTCTAATGCACAGAATCCTGTCAGGAGTTAAGCAGTGATGATTTGTAATTTTTATGGCAACTTTAGAAACTGATGCCATTCCATTTTGGTTGCATTTTATAAGATTGTGGTAGCTAAACTTATAATGCATGTTGCATTTTGACAGCATAGCTTCGGAAGACACTAAACTAAAGGGTGCATCTTGCTTCAAGGTGCAACTGCATTCATATCATCACAGCTCTAAATATTTTGAGGACTTCACCAGTAAAAATCACAGTGGTGTTAATGAGCTTCATGATTCTATCAGCAAGATGAATTCAATGCTTTAAGAACTTTCTTTTATGCAAATGCTAGAGTAATGTGAGGTTATTTGTATGTTGTCTTTCCCAGGGTTGTTCAAAAGAGGAGCTATGCCTTCAGGGATCTGGAGCAGTGTGTTTGCCCATTCCTTGGGCTGTGGGGTCTGCCTGGCTTTAAGCAGTGTGAAGGCTGCTCTGAGTTACAGCTGGTGCAATGATTCCTTCATCAATATCTTGCAGCTGAGAGCAGCTGGGTCAAAATGTAGTTGTGCCCTTTCTCATTGTTCCTAACATGCCTGAACCCTGTGGCAGAGGCTCTGAGCAAGAGGTGCAGAGACAGAGGCTGCAGCCTCTGGGGACTGCCACCGCCTCTGGGTTGGCTTTGTACTGCTCCAGTCACGTACCCCGTACCTGACCTGTTTTCTGTCCCAATGACATGCACTTAGCAAAAAAAAGAAAACTAGAGTAGCTTATAGAATAAAAAAATAATAGTACTTTCTTTTGAAGGGGATGCTACAACACTTTAAAAAAAAATACTGTGAATAGCTCAATGCAGAGACAACAATTCAGTTACAAGTGCAACTGCTCATGGCACCTAATGCACCAAAATAGGTATTCTGCACACCTCTTCAGGGGTAGAAGGTGTGGGCTGGGAAACTCAGGGGAAAAATCAACATCTTCATTGACTTTTATAAATGAAAGTAAAGATTCCAAGTCTTTGCCTAGCATACATTCAGTTGTATTTAATAATTATAGAGGTGTTCTCTTTGCATTAGCAGAAAGATATTATTCGGAAACTAAGTCAGTATATTCTATTTTTTGCATAAGCGAACAACAATAACCTTCAGATGCATTTGTATCTTTTCTCTTTCATGCCTGCTGGGTTTTACCCTTTAGTAGGATTAACAAATATTCCCAAAGAGAGAAGTACTAGTGCTCAGGGACTCTTGTCACATTCTGTTATAAACACTCTCCTGCAACTTAAGTTAGTAGTGAAATTCTTCTGTATTTTATTGAATGTAGATGTTCAGAGGTTCTTTCAAGGATTACAACTATGTCAGTGTATTCCACAGAAGTTAGTGGAAATGTACTATCATTCCAAAAGCTTTGTATTAGTGAATATTTTATATATGTCACAGGGATCTGTGAAACTCTATTTAATGGTAGGAGCAAAAGAGCCCAATATTGCATATATTCATGATTATATAAATAATTTTTCTCCAAAAGGGTTACTTTCATAGCCTCTTACTAACAGTTTAATTAAATGCGATTCCCTCTCTTTTGTTACTCAAATCATCTGTAAAGCCACCATACCTGCGAAAGTATGAGAGTAATGACAAATGTCCAGTTTGTGTAGAGAGTCATACTCTCTAACTCTCTGGTTCTTAATCCAAGCTTTTTCATTCTCATTGAAACTCATGAATACAAAATAATATGAAAATCAACTACAGAAAGGCTGGAAGGCAGATAAAATAAATCAGTAAAATTGAGTGCCAACAATTTAATTAGTGTAATGTGTAGATAATACAGTGGAGAAAGATTAAAACTAAACAACACTTTTTGCTAGTTTTTCTTAGTAAACACATTTTCTTCCCCTTTCTTCTCACAGTCACCCTTTTATAGGCAGTTGCTCGCCAGTATTGTTCTTTTCAGACAGCTGTTACTATTTCTGTTGTTAATGCCTACTGTGGCTTTTGAGCAGTTCTGAAACAAAGCAGAGGCATGGCTACTCTTGCCTTTCCATCTATTTTTGTCTCTTTCCAGTGTTTGGTAATATAAATATCACTCATGCTGTCCTTCTAAAAATACCATTATAGAGCTTTATACAAATGCTGATCAATATTGCTGAAGCTACGTGGACTTCAGGGGGAAAAAAAGAAAGAACAAAATAATTTAGCTATTTATGATGCAAGATAGAATGGGACTGTTGTTCGAGCAAGGTTGTTTCTGTCCTCTTTTAATTTCAAAATTTTGGCATCAAATCCCACACCTGCCTTTCTGCTTGACTTACCATTGAAGTACCCCTTCTTTGGAGAAGAACTATGTGTAGTTAAACCTTATCATCTTCGAAGAGTAAAACAAAACTCTTTAAGGAATGGAGCTAAGACCACTGTAGTTAGCAATTCTTCTTGGAATTTTTACTTTCCCAGGACCCATAGATTTCAATTTTCTGTTACCAGTCTCTCAGAAAGCTGTGCTTGTTTACCTATCTTTATGTTGTCATAGCTTGCAAATATAATTTCTCATCTTCACACCGTCAGTTTGTTTCTGGGGATACAGGAAGTGAATATAACCTCTCTAAATCTTATAGACAGAGAGACACAGCCTGTGTGGTTTTGTGCCCCCTAAAACATATGGAGTAGCAGATAATGACATCCTTTGGCTTCAGAATAACCCTGCAATTCTTTAGGGTAGAAGGGAAAAACTTTTCAGAACTGTTTTTTATTTAGATGCTTGAAGATTATTGGAATTTTTGAAGTTTTACCTCATAACTTGCTAAGTTTATATCTTCATGGGACTTTTAGCTGTCTAGTAGTTCAGCCTCCAGTCATAACAACACTCACATTTTTATTCCTCTACTTTCAGTATTTATTTTTTCCACCTGTAGCTGGAGTAGTTTGGTGTCTAAATTTGTGGAATTATGCCCCTAAATAATTGCATCTGTGATCACATTTAATTACAGGAAGCAGAATGTGCTTGTGGCAGAGGAGATTAGGTTAAATGCTCTCTGTCTAATCAGTTCTCCAGCTACTGTCTCTTGGCAATGCTTCCTTCCTAAATCCCATTTCTAGGGATGCCATGAATAAAAACTGCATGGCCTGTGCAAGTCCATGTCTTCAGAAGATGGTTTTGCTTTTCTGGTTTGAGAGGTCTGACATGGGCTTAGGAGCAGGGCTGAACATTGGTCACCCTTGCCAAAAGCACGTGGGGCTCACGGTGCTTTTGGGTGCACTTGGCAAGGTGGGTGTGAGGCCACAGGGAGCTGGAGAGTGTCTGTGCTGCTGCCTTGGGGTCTGCCATCCCGAGGGGAGACAGCTGGAATGGGTCCTGGGCAGGCTGGGGAAACCCAGTGGGTCTGTCAGGGCTAGCACAGCCCTGGGGGTGTCCCATGGGTATATATATACATACATATTTATATTATTTATATATATTTCCCATATCTGCCATCTGTGAATACCAGCAAATAAGGCAAGAGCTGCATCCTCCAATGAGCTCTGGCCAGGCACCATAGTCACAGGTGTGCTTCAGTGCCAGAGCACTGAGTCAGAGTGGGGCATTCCACAGTTTAAAAGCTTGTTATAGCGCAAAATACATGAGAAATAACCCCCTGAGTTATTTTTATGCATGAAAACCAAAGGATTCTTGGTCAAAGGCACCAATAAGACCAGAGTTGCATCTAACTAATATTTATGCAGTGTTGTGGCACACTGTTTGTGTTCCTGCAACCATGCTGCTGAAGCAGCTTAAATTCATTAGTAATCTTAAACTTAATACAGTTAATCTAAATATTCTTTATTTGTTTGCAAAGTATGCAGGGACAAAAGCAGTTGTTATAAGTAATAAGTAATCTGAAATTTGAAAAATGGAAAAAATTATTTGCTTTTTAGACTATGGCAAATTTTTTCATTTAAAATTAATATTAATGATGTATGCAAGACTTTTTGTATTGTCACACATGATGCATAAAGGTACAAAGGAACTTCGAGTAGTTGCTTGGCTGCATTTTCTGAACACAGAAAAAATATTCTGAACATTGAGAAGACATATTTTGTTTTTTAAAATATTTTAATACATGATTTTGAAATCAGGATTATCCTGTGTCATCATAGTGAGATTACTAGCAAAAATAGTTAACCATTTTAATGAACCATGTAATGAATCACATTTGAGAATAATATGAGACTAAAATTGACCTCCAAATCAATGCTATCAATCTTGAATATATTTTCAGAAAATCCAGTCAAGTTCAGTGAAAATTTCCATCTGCACTTTGAGTACCAGGCAAGCAGCAGGGATAGAAAACTTTGAATTTAGACTGCTGGTTTGGAAAATTTCTTATCACCTCCATGACTGGCAATAAACCACACTTATTTCTTTCCTTCGTTATCCTGTGGTTATAGTGTAGGTTTAGCAATCCAGAAGTTGACATTTTATCGAAATTCACCTTGCTTTCTGGCAGTGGTTAGCTCTCATTCATTAATTTCCTCAATTGGGTCACTTTGTAACAGTGAAAGCAATGCTAGTAAAAGCTATTTATTATCAAGCAGTCATGTAGCAAGACTGTTGCAAATTACCAGACAATTACTGCTGGTCCAGAGCATGTTGCCATAATTTCTATTCAAAAAGGTATATGGTTTTAGACTGTGGATCAGGAAATTAAGAGTGTTAAACGTTACATGTGGTAGGCACATAAAACTCAGCCTTCAAGCTTCCTAATGGACTTAAAAGTTCCCTGATGAAAGGCAAAACATTTCCTCCATTAAGGAGGTGTTGGAACAGTCTGTGCAGTGATGCTGTGTGTGTTGTGTGTCCTTTGAGGCTTTCAGGACTTGTCTGGATCAAGCCCTGCTAACCTGATCCAACCTGGTAACTGACCGTGCTGTTGAGCAGGGGGTTGGACTGCTCCTAAGTTATCTTCTGGTTCTCTTCTCTGATGTGATTTACATTGACATTGGCTATTTGAAAACACTTCTCAGAAACGGGCAAGTGAACTGCTGCAGGTAAATTAAGCAGATGCTAGAAAGCTGTAAATTCTGATTATTCTCAAAGTCATAAACTTCAAAGCTTTAGCTTTATGTTGTCTTTTTACTTACATCAGTGTGTCCTATCAGAATGGAAATAATTGCTTCAGGATAAAGTTTCTTGTAGGACTTTCTCACCCAAATTCAAAGCCATAGAATTTTAAATATGCTACAGTTAAGAAAGTATCTGAAAAAGTAATCAAACTACTTATTGGATAACACTGTCATTGTTGATCACATGTTGCTTAAAGAAAGAACTATCACAAATTTAGGAAATCACCGCTGTTTCAAATCATTTTTATTGTCATTCTTTAGAGAGATTATGCTGCTATCTCTCGTAATGGTGACAGACTGCCTTGGACTTCTTTGGGTTTCTCTCCATTTTGATGGTTTTAATCAGTGTTGACTTCCTTTATCGTGTTATATTTTTTTGCTGCTGATTTTCGGCTTCTGTATTTTTCCCCTAGCATAGCTTGAATCAATTTATGCAGCAACTGCAAAAATGCTGAAGAGGATTATTTTGGTAGCCTTTTTTACTATTAAAAAATAATAGTAAAGGAAATATGAACAATATGGAGTTACTTGTTAGCAATACACTGCGGAATGGATGCATAGTGTAAATACAAGGTAGTTAATTATTAGGATATTTCAGCAGTTTGCATTTTTTCCTTTTTGAAATTTTAATGTAAGAATAGAACATGAGGCACTAGTAACTAGGATTATATAAAAAAAAAGTTGGATATTCCTCTTGCTTTTTCCACATTACTGAAAAGATTGCTGAAGTGATGTAGCTGAAGGTTCTTTGTGTTGTTAAAAATTCTCTTATGACAACAAACTAAAACAGAAATATTGTTTGCTTTGACTGACACCTAATAGTTAAATATAGATACACGATCACCGAGAAGCAGCATAATAAAAAGATTGCAAGTAAGTTCTTGTGTCAGTTGTAGGTTGTCAAAACACTCAATATCAATGAAATTGTGTCAGTTATGCCTAGTAATATGTTTTCTTCTCCAAAGTTATTCTTCTAGGTGGGGCATATGTTGTTAAGGTATAGTGTGTTTCTAGCACTATTTATTGCAATGGAGGGATTGGACAGATTGGTACAGATACTCCTGTTATGAGCTCACCTACATCCACTTAGAGAACATCTGGATGTCCTGATGGTGTCAGCTAGTCTGTCCCTCTATGTCTTCATTAAATATGAATCAAAACTTAAGTGACATGGTATTCAAAATCCTTTGGGTTGTGTTGTGTGAACTTTCAGTCATTGATGTAGCTTGTATTCTAAAGAGGATTTTATTCAGGATGATATGGAATATCTGTACCAGTGATATGTAAAACACTCTTGCTGCAGTTCTGGAAAGAAGTCAGCAACAGTGTTAATCAAGTGTTTAAAATTCTTGATCATAGCGGCAGTAATGTAGAGATTACAGCAAGTTGTAGAAATACTAAATAATATAACGGTGTTTATAATCACTGGTCTTTATGAGGGGTCTGCAACTTTTGTAAATTTATCCTGTCTATGCTCCATTGGCTCATGTTGTGTGTACTTAACTTCATCTGTACAAAGCTGGTCTGAGCAAAACAGGTCAAATCCTTTGCATGTTCATTGAACAATTGTAGGTAATTTCACAGGACATAAAACTAAGGAAACTGGGGCTGCATGGAAAGGAATGTTTGGAAGACAAGAGAATATCTTCACCTAGTACACGAAGTGGCAAAATCCAAAAATTTCTGATTTTCTGGTCTTGCAGATTGCTATGTTGCAATGCTTTCCATATAAGGTGATTTAGAGAATCGAGTCTTGAAACTGTAAATTTACAGCAAAATATGTGGAAATTAAGAAAAAGCTCTTTTCTACCAAGAGACTCCTACCATTAAATACTGTAGAATTTTAGTTTCACAGAGTTACACCAAATGAGGCTGCTGGGACTAAGGGCTCTGCTGAGTCTGGCAGATGTCAGATGTCTTTGTCTGACATGATGCAGTACCATATACTGGAATCCATTGCAGCCTGTCAGGTCAGGGATTTTCCTTAAAAGGGAGGGCTTCTGGGCTGTACCATAAAGTGGAATGATGAATGTTATGAATATCATGAATTGGTATTCAAAATTGATGGAAGTCAATAGAATTTCATCTGCTTTTTTTGTAAATGCTTTTTATATTTTTTTTTTCCTTTGTATTTTTCCTCTTTGTTATATTGATTTTCCACACTAGATGGCAGTGCCTTAGCACTAGTGCATGACAGGGGAATTGATTTAATTTATCCAAGGGGGAAGAAATCCTTCTGTTTCATGTTTCCTTCTACATACATAGCTTAAAGAATTGCAGGTGGGAGACTGGATTTTGATGAGCCACATATGGATGGGCAAAGAAAAATGTAATTTTTTTGTTCTTTTTTTTTGTACAAATGGAAGTCTATTCAAGCTGATCGAACCAGGCTTGCATTGGCTGGATGTGAGATGAACTGGGGCTGTCTTTCAATGCCATCCCCAAGGAATTGCATTCATAGAAACTTCAAGTGAAAAGCTGTATTGAGTTAGAGCTGAGAGTGCAGCCAGACTCTGAGCAGATTGCCTCACAGTTTTGAGCCATATGTTGTCTATACTGAGAAATCAGTGAGAGAAAACACAGCTTCTTTCTCTTTCCAAGAAAACCAAGTGCTGGAGGGGTGGTGGTGGAGAGCTGGGAGGTGCTAGGGTGCACCTAGATATTGCTGTGTTGGTGCTGGAAAACTGCTGGGGCTCACAATTCCACCTACGAACTGGGATGCAATCCTGGATTATGTGATAGTTGAAAGACTGGAAGTTTTCTGACTTGTAGTATTTTAACTAAAAGGTTGTTGGAATGGGGATTGAGGGACACCATATTTAGAAACAAATGGGCTCTGGAAGAGTAAATGTGGCAGTAACAGGTGAAGGCTAAAAGCTGGAAGTTAGTAGTTGGAGTTCAATTTTAAATTAGTAAACAATGTTCAGAATTTATGGATGAGATCCTTGAAAACAGAGGGTTATTAAAACAAGCATCTGTCTCTATTGATCATATTTTCAAACTTCTTGAAAGAAAACCTCCAGTTAATGTTCTGAAAAGAGGGGACAGAAGTTTTTAAAACAATAAATACCAAGAGATTCTGCAGTGAAGACAAAAGAAATAGACATATCATTATCAGGAGAAATTAAATACCTTACAGTACGAGAGTCAGAAAAAAAAGAAGACACCTGACATAGGATTGATTGACTCTATGAGGAATAGATGAAAGGAAGAAGGTATAAAAGCACCTGAAAAAACCTCAGGAAATTAGAAAGTCAAGAGTTGTCAAAGATGTTTTCTCTTTGTAAAATTTATGAAGACTATTCTGATTGTATGGTTTGCTCAAAAATAAGATGGCTTCAAGTTTCTGTCCAATTTATACTTCACAAAGGAAAATTTGATGCAATACCTTCACCTTTTTCATTGGAGTTAAACATTTAAAAATCTGGAAGGCTCTTGCCTGAGGCTGGGAAGCATACTGCCGTGAATACATTTTCTTAAAGAAAATTTAGCTTAACTTGGTGGCTCCTGGGACCTCACTGCATGCATTTCCTGCCATATTTATTCAAGTTTGTTTTTTTTTTTTCTGCATCCCTCCTGAATGAGCTGGATAAAGCCAAATTGAAATATAGGAAAACACATTTTCTCTTACTTTTTTGCTGGATCTGCCATAGCTGAAATTTCATTAATACTGCCGGAAGGAAGGCAGGCCAAATAGAGACAGTTTATCTGTCTTATACTGCAGCATTCACAGAAACTGAATATTTTTTTCAAAATATGCTGCTATTTGCTGTCATTTTTTGCATGTCACAGAAAGTGATAGTCCTGTCTGTAATTTATTATGTAACTCTGCCAGAGCAAAAGATGCAGATGGCTTACTATAAAAATGCAATTCAAATTATATTTGATAGTACTGCTTAGATTATTCCTTGCTAGTTAGGAGAACCAACAATTGGTTGTAAGTTGAAATTTGGTGCAGGAAAATGAGCCTTAGTCTTGGGGCAGTTATGTGGGAGGTAGAAGTTGCTAGTTCTTTAAAACAGAGGGAACAAATGATTGAATATAGACTTCCCACCTCCCAGATGAGTTTTCTAACTGCCAGGTTAGATTGTCAAGGGATGTACCTGTTCATTTTGCAACAGGGATTTTTTTTCTTTCTGAATTTGAATATAAATATCTTCCCTCAGAGATTTTCATAAAACAGAGACTTGCTTTCCAATTAGGCTTCTTCACATCAGTAGAAAGAATGACACAGTGTTTGAGAAAAAATTATTTATATGGACAGTATTATGCAGAAATTTGAACTTGGGGATGTTACTTGTTGATTGTTTTTGTGTTCTGTCATGGTTGGTTCTCTTTCATCTTGTGGTAGATGGTAAAACTAGGACTTTCCCTTGGTACAAGGAGTTTCACTCTTCCAAAGTACTCAGTTTTCAAGACTGGGTTATAGAGAGTATTCAGAGGCAGGGAGGCCCACTGGATACCTGAAGCCATTCTGTAGCCATTTTCCCCTTCATTGTTTAATCAGCCATGCCCAGCACTTTGCAAAACAGAAGGAACCCTCTTTTTAAATTTGTTTTGTTTTGGTTTGGTTTGGTTTTGGTTTTGTTCATTTGTTTTGGTTTTTTTGGGGGTTTTTTTTGGTTTTTTTGTTCATGCAAGTTGGGAGAAGTTCACTCTAATAGAAGATTTTTATCTTGCTCATGTGTTCTGATTGAATCTGAAGAACAAATGAGTGCCAGGATCAAACCACTCAAATTATTTGTCTTTACTCATATTCATGATTTAATTGAAAGCAGGAGGTTTGTCTTCAAGGATTGGATTTTGTAAGCATAGGGATTACCCTTGTTTGTTAAATGTAAACACTTCTGATTAAAACTTCTATTTCCTAAAAAAAAATTGTGCTCTTCTAGATTGTTTTCTTGGGTTTACTCTGGCTGTGTTCCTGAAAAACAAACCCAAACAGAATGCCAGCTCTGTCCAGTTCTGATAATCAGGCATTCACAAAGAAAGCATTCAAGATGTTCTCTTTAGCTAGTGCTGCTTATGGGTTTGCTCTGCTGCT
>VYZP01054947.1:7617-22545 GCA_013400635.1 Hypocryptadius cinnamomeus
CCACATTTCTAAACAGGCTTGGAATAGCCTCATGTTCAAATCAATTGACTCTCTGGCAATTATTTTTTAAATCATGACCCTATTTTGAGGAAAATATAAGTCAATTTATCTTTCTTCTGTTGAATATTTGTATTCCTGAAAAATTAATGTGAGTTATTCAGGAAAGTAAATAGGAATCTGATTCAGAAGGACCAGCAGAAAACAAAGGAACAATTCCTGAATGTATTATTAAAAATTTCATGTAAAGGGTTTGCCTATAATATTTAAAATAAAATTTAGCAGTAGAACAAATCTCTGTTTCAAAAACGGCCGCATTATGACCGAGGAAATAAGAGAGGAACTGCATTTTAGAAGAGAATCTGAGCTGTGATCTGAAAGTCCCCGCTGTATCCTCTCCTTATAGTTGATAATGCAAAATCTTACACGTAAATGTACTTTATTTTAGGTTGAGCAGTTTAGTGCTCATAGCTCTTCATAAATATCAGCACATGCTCTTCTGTTCTTCTCCTGGATAATGTAAAATTGAATCTGAGCAATGCAATTGTGTTTTCTAGAGCTGTAATAACTTCATTTTAATACCACTGCATTTTCTGTTACCTCAGTTGTTTCTAATCTATTACTAGTGCAAACTGAATGTTCTTGACGTGACATTTCCCCTGATAAATACCTGTTGGTTAGAGGCACCTGGTCAATTATTTAATTGACATAAGTTGTATTTTTACTTAATAGGAAAGAGCATCTCTACTGTCTGCTGTCATGTTACATCAATTAATTTGTGTGAGAATTGAGAGTGATTTCCTCAGTTCTGCAAATGTTTTTCCATGTTTCATTCTGCTTTTGAAAAGCATAATAAGTTCTGTAGGAAACACTAAAAAAATAAGAGTGTTTGCAATGTTTTGTGTATGTGGGCACATGTGTATGTACAGAAACTTAGTCCAAATTTGAAACACTAAGTCTGGGGTAAAACCCATTAAAATCACTGCCAGTTTATGCATTTTTTCTATTTCTTTTTAATCAATCCTATGTAATTTATTCCGCTACAAAATTGTGAGGTCCATAGAAAGAGTGATCTTTTGTTTCTGTGTAGATATGTTGCTGGTATTTTTTATCTCAAGATGTAAAAGGGTTACATCAGAATCTCCCAGACTGTAAATTATCATCCTGCTGTTCAAACTTTGTAAAAAATACTGTTGGTTCTCCACTGAGAGTGCAAGCTAAATTTGAATAAGGTCTCCATTTAGAACACCAAGGATGTCTGACTCGATAAACAGCTGGTTGATTTAACAAAAGGGCACATGAGATCAGGATGACAAATTATTTGGGCTAAGTGAAAAGCTATCCTTTTAGTTATTTTTCATAAAATAGAATGGCTTGGGTAGGAAGGGACCTTAAAGATTACCTAGTTCCAGCCCCTCTACTATGGACACAGACACCTTCCACTAGAACAGGTTGCTCAAACCTTGAGCAGTTCCAGGAATGCAGCATCCACAGCTTCTCTGGGCAACTTGTGCCTCACCACTCTCACAGTAAAGAACTTCTACCTAATATCTAACCTGAATCTACCCTCTTTTAGTTTAAAAACGTTCCCCTTGTTGTACCAATATCTACCCATGTAAAAGGTTGCTCTTTCTCTTTAATAAGCCCCCTTTATGTTCTGAAAGGTGGCAGTGAAGTCTCCCTGGAGTCTTTTCTTCTCCAGACTGAACACTCCAGCTCTCTCAGCCTGTCTCCACACAAAAAAAAAGATCAAAGGCTGCAGTCTTCTGATCATCTTTGTGGCTCTTTAGAATGAAGGTATGGGAACCTTATCTTTTCAGCCCATGTACAGCACTCTTACAGATTTTGCCTTTCAAAACTCTACAACTTTTACAGGTTTCAGAGAAAAGGTCAGGATTACATTGAAGCCCAAAGTCTCCACCACCACTGAGTATAGTATGATAAAAATTGAAACTGTGAGCTTTTTTCCATAATAATTTTTCTTTACATGCAATTTCACAGTAAATAAATACAGCATCAGAAGGCAGAAGGAAAATTTCTCAGTCCCAAAATCTGTCATTCTGTTCTGATAAATTTTGCCTGAAAGTTTGGTATGGAAATATAAGAGATGTTGCAATTCCATAAGTTTATATTCAGAAATGGATCTCAAAGTAGAAAAAATTTTTATTAAAACAAAGCAATATTACCTTTTCACCTAGTCTGCCCTGCTTCCCAGTAAAGGAAAACAATGTTTCAAGGTCGGTTCAGCATAAAATATCATATAGCCAGTTTCTCTCCCTGCAAATTTCAGGATAAATTTTTTTAGAGTTCTGCTCCACTTTGTATATGAGTGTGTTTTAGGACTTGTGGTTTTTATCTAAACACAAGCATTGTACACATAATTTTCTTACATCCTATGTGAACCACAAATTGAAAAAACTGGTCTCAAATAAATCACTAATGAAAAGTGCTGTGGTATGAAATTCAATAGAAGGAGCACTTCTTTTCCTAAACCTGCAGACCAGAAGTAGAAACAAAAAAAAGGGGAAAAAAACCCCAAATTAACTACAAAGTGAATAGCACTCACAGGACTCACAGAGATGAGGATAAATGAAAACAGAATAGTCTAAGCTGCATTTTATCAATACATCAACGCACATGGAAAGTGACACAGCTATTTATAGCAAGCAATCCTTTTCTGTTTTCCACCAGGTTTTATGACCAATAATTATATTTCATAGTCAGAAGTGTTTAACTGTCACAAAGCATGAGCCCAGACCTCCGAAACAAAGTACACTGCTAGTTTACATTTTGGCTAGGCAGAGGAGGTTTTTAAGCCTTTTCAAAAACTGCAGGATAAGAATCAAGTCCTACTTTCTAGAATTTCATACTATTCCACCCCTACCAGCTTTCTGCCATTACATTAGGGTTTCCTGGACTACTGGCATCCAGGGAGAACCTAGAAAATCTGAGAGGCAGCACCATTACCCTTGTGTGCACAGTCTGTCACTGTGCATGTGGAGAGTCCTCTCCATCTGTAACCAGTTCTCCAGTCATTTAAAGAACACAATTAAAACAGAAATGGCTGGGCAGGGCAGAAGAAGGATCTGCTTCAAGATTTCATGTATATTTTTAAATTCCCATCAGGCCTACTGAGCACCATGGTGCTCTTTCTGCAGTACTGCTGCACAGTTCTACTTTGCAGGGAAAACATATCAAAAGCAGAAAGACTCAAACAGCAATTTCTTCAGCAATCTCTCCCTAATATCCCATCACCAAAAAAGAGAGAAAGCCTATGGAAGGTTAAGTGAGTCTATTTCAATCCATTATAAACCTCTGAAAAGGCAACTCACAGGCAGCCAGTATAGTTTGTGGTCCTCAGGGGGTAACAGAGGCAAAAGAAAAGGCACCCAAGTGAATGTTTAATTCTTCCTCCAGCTTTTCTGATATCCAAATGGACAATAAAGAGTCTGGAATCTCAGATTTGTTCAACTCAGAGGCAGATGAAATCGTTTTTCCACTGAAAAAATAATCAAATAAAATTGTAAACACTCATGCAGCAAAAAATCACTGCTGTTTATTCAGAGGCTTGTGGAATAACATCAATATCTTGCTCAGACTTAAGGACCCCCTGCATTCCTCCCTCAGAAACATTAGCAAGAGAAAAAAAGACAATGATTTTTAAAGACAAGAGTCACAATACTCTTGGCAATTACAGTAAAATTACAGTAAAAGTGGGCAAATTTATTTCAAGTGCACAGTGTAATTATATGATTGCATTGATGCTAAATGACATTATTTTGTCTTTAATTTATAATCAGTTTATATTTAGGTTGTGGGCAGAGAGGAAGTGCAACCTTCTTGTAATTTAATAAATACATTTATTGAAAAAGCCCAGCCCAGATTTTGGCAGCCCTCTTAAAGGTCAGTACAATTATTTTTAAAACAATCACAGTATTTATTGTTAGCACCATTAAACTGAGAACCAGATTGGCCCTCCCACTGCTCAGTATCTCAGACCATGCCTTCTCAAAGAAAAATAGATGATCTTTGCACATGCCTGAAAGGCTGTTGGTTGGGGGAGCCAAGGCTGAATGATGCCTTGCTCTACAGTCCTGAGGATTAACACCACCTCCTCTACCCTATCAGGGTGGCAATGTGTTTGAAAGTAGTAATAGCCTGCAGGCTACTGCTATGAGCAGCATGTTTCAAATACAGATTTCAAAGCTCCTTACAAAGGATTACCATTATCTGCATTTTACATACAGGAAACAAAAACACTTGGGAAGGAGATATTCTCCGAGGATGAAAACAGGAGAGGAAACATCACCTCCTGAGTTATCATACATACATTTTCTGTTAGGCTAGCAACTTGAAAGTTGCTGGAACCCACTGGAAAAAAAAAAAATTGAAAGCTCTTAGTAAACAGGCAGTTTCCAGCATATTCCAGTGCTGCAGATAGAAATTGATTGACTGAGTTTAGTGAACTTGTATTAGTTTACATATGTGAATTCAACTGTTATACACAAAAGTGTATAACAGTGTGTCATACATAAAAGTGTATAACATCACTAAAGTGATGATTAGTTACAAAATTTCTTTATACGTAGTTTCTCTACTAAAAGAAAAATTCTCCCCCAAAATCTACCTGCTCTCAAGAGGAAGTTTTGTTCAAATATAGTTTTATAGGTCCTAAAGTATGAGCAAATATATATTTCTGAAATCAGAAAATCATCTTTATAAGAAGTGTCTGGAGTACACCTTAGCTTTGGAGAGGTGTCCTCTACAACGTCAACAACTTTGAGGAAATAAACACCTGTTTAGAGATTAACTTCAGGTCTAACCCAAGGAAGGAAGAAAGCTAACTATGAACATAACTTTCTCTAGGAAAAAATCCTGACAACACAAACCCTTTTTTGTGCTGGTGAGGTATAATGCTTTAGGTGAACTCATAAGTCCTTTCCACCTCTAGCATCTCCATTTCTGAGAATTTCCAAGGAAACTATTATGCCAGTACTTCAAATAGGCCACAGGAGCCAAGAGGAAACTGAGTGTTTTCTTAATTTCTCTTTTTACTATCTTTTTTTTTTTTTTAATGGAGTAAGCAAGATATCTTTTTCTTCAATATTTTTTTCACCTATTTAATTTTTTTTTTATTTACAGAGAACAGCTCTACAATTTATTGACAAAGCCAAAATGAAGATGCAATCCATATTTTTGCACATCCCTTTAGCGTCAAAGCATGTGAACAGTAGTGCTATAGGTTTCACTTCCTTTGCTTTTTCTACTTTGCCTGCAAAATAAAAGGGTGTTTGTCACATTACAGTTGCCATAATGGAAAATGACAGCACAGAGGTTGGAATGTCATTGTATTACCATGGCAATAGACAAACAGTGCTTATTACTGGTAGTTTTAAGGTTTCACTCAAGTATTGGAGCCACTTTTTAGTTCTTTCTTCCTATGCAAACACATTTCAGTGATTTTTGGCTGGCTTCATCCTTGCTGGCTCAATCGGGTGCAAATTAAATAGCAGTTCTGTGGGCCAGGAAGCTCTCCTGCTCCATTGAGAAATAAATCATCTTATGATGACAGATTTCATTTCCACTGCCACCCCTTCCCTCAGTCATGGCACGGAATGGTATCTTTACTTTCAGTCTGTGGAGCATACATTCATGTATCTCCACTCCTGAGCCATTCAGGTTTCTGAAAGCTTAAAGCAGAAGTGAACTTACTTATCCTTTACTTACCACATCTGACAGAATTAAAACCAATGCTGTAACTTTTACTCAGAAATACTTGGGCTACATTTTAATTGACATACTGCTCAAATCAAGACAGATGCTTATTTAACACACTGGCATCTTAAATAATTACTTGAACTTCTGAATTGTCTATACTTACATTGATCTCACTTAAATGATTTTCTTAAGTGAAATGTAAATTATCCTATAATTACAATTGTAATTGAGGATTTATCATAAGAATTAGAATAATGTAAGAGCCTTGGGGAAAAAAAATTATCCTCCTGTAAGGCAGTCAAATTAATTAGGAGGCCAAACAGTGCTGTGATTTGACTTAGATTCTGTAGCTAATATTCTGTTAATATTAATTTCTCTTTAAGAAATGTTCCTGTTTTATTTTCACCAAAGCCAATAAGGTTAATTGTTGGGCATTTAATATCTATGAAGTCCTAGTTTTAAAGGTTCACTGGAATAAATTAGCAATTATGTATCACACACCCATTTACTCATTTCCCCCAACCTTGTGGAGAGGAGAATTAGAAAGGAAAGGTAAACCTTATGGATTAAGATAAGAGCAATTTAATAATTGAAACAAAATGTTGTTGTTATTGTTAATAATGATATGCCAATAATATTATAATTAGTAAGACTGTAACTATAAAGAGATGGAGAGAGAGCACCAGACTCTGACAGAAACAAGTGATATACAACACAGTTGCCCACCACTCACTGACTCAACCCATCCTTGAACAGCAATCAGCCTCTTTAAGCCAACATCCATATACTGGGTGTGATGCTCTGTGGTGTGGAATATCCCTTTGGCCAGTTTGGGACCTCCTGTCCTGGCTACACTCTGTGCCAGCCTTCTGTGCAGCTCCTCACTAGCAGAGCAAGAGACAATCAAAAATCCTTGACTCAGGGTAAACATTTCTTAGCAACAACCAAAACATCACTGTTTATCAACATTGTTCTCATACTAAATCCAGGAAACTCAGCGTTGTACCAGCTACTAAATAGAAAAGGCAGCCCAGACCAAACCAGGGACAGATCTTAAGGTAAATTTTCCCTTCATGTATGAAATCCCAAGGTAAGGAACAGTACAGCATCAGTTGTGATGCAAACATCTAATCATAGAGTTGAAAGAAGTCTCAGACATTTAGAAAGTGCTATGACCTCAGCCAGAATCAATTATCTATCACACCTGAGCAGTTTGTCCAGCCTGCTCTTAAAATATTCTAAAGACTCATACTTCCATTCTAGTATTTCAGAACCTTGGCAAGTTTATTCTAATACCCCATCTGAACCTCTCTTGCTTGAGATTCATCTTGTTTCTGCCACCATGGGGACAGAGCACAGAAAACCCCTTCTTTACAGTAGCCCTTACATATAGAGTTTGTTACCACATCACTCCACAGTCCTCCTTTCAACAGGCTGAACATCCCCATATTATCACTGACTCTTCCCCCGCATATCGCACTTGCATGCCAAGGTCTTGGCAGTGGTGGGCATGGGGGGATAGGGGGCAGGGGAGGCAGAGGTGCTGCTGCTGGGTGGCTTCTGTGAGATGCCAGAAGCTGCCCCACTGTCCAACAGTCAGTGCCATCAGCCTCCAAGGCAGATCTGTTGCCCACCAAAGCTGAGCCCATCAGCAATGAGGGCAGTGCTGCTGGGATAATGGGGGTAGGGAAACAACTGCACAGCTGCAGCAAGGAGTGAGAACATGTGAGAGGAAGGGCCCTGCAGGCACCAAGGTCAGTGCACAAGGACAGAGGGGAGGAGCTGGCCCAGGTGGCCAAGCTGGGATTCCCCTGCAGCCCATGGTGAAGACCATGGTGAAGCAGCAGTGCCCCTGCAGCATCTGCAACCTGCAGAGGACTAGCTCTGGTGAGCACGTGGATGCGTATTGGTGATGTTGCACTGGGAAGTACAGGAAGCCTACCCCCCTACCATGGGAAGCTGGAACACGATCCTGGCAGGACCTGTGGACCCATGGAGAAAGAAGGTCCTGCTGGAGCAGTTTTGCTGGCCAGACTTGTGACACAGAGGATTCACACTGGTGCAGTAGTAAAGGCTTACACCCCACAGAAAGAACCTATAAACCTCTTCATAAAGAACTGCAGCCTGTAGAAATGTTCCATAGTAGAAAAGTTCAAGAAGGACTGTCTCCTGTGGATGGAACCCAAAGCGTTCCCAAAGGCTTCCAAAGGGAGCCCAAAGGAGCTCCAGGGGAAGAAATTGAGGAGGAAGGAGAAGCAGAGACCATGTTTGATGAAGTGACTGCAACCTCTGCTCCTCTGCACAACTCACAGGGATGAGGTAAAGAAATCCAAAGCAAAGTCAATCCCTGGAAAAAGGGAGGGGTGAGAGGAAGGTGTTTAAAGATCTGGTTTTATTTCTCATCATCCTACTCTGATTGTATTAGTGAGAAATCCAATAAATTTCCCCAAGCTGAGTCTGTTTTGCCCATTACAGTAATTGGTCTCCCTGACTGCCCATGAACCTATCACACTTCTGCTCCCTGCCCATCTAAGAAGGGGAGTGATAGAGAAGTTTGGAGGGAACTCGATGTCCAGCCAGAGTCAATCCACCACCTTAGAAAGTCTGAATTCATTGTTCTTTCAAATATTTTGCCTCTTTCTTGAAAAACATATGCCCCAAACTGGTTTCAATATGGTGCCCTGCTAGTTGGCTAGATCAAAGGTTTACTAAGATTTTTTAGCTAATATGTGCAATCACGCCTAGATGATTTTCTCTCTCTTCATCACTAGATTCTTCCTCTCCCTTTCTTTGGATTTAATGAGTAAAAACCTGTCAATATTCCAGTGTGATATCTGGTGAACATCTGAAAATACACCAATGGAGTAGCATGTTCTCAGTGCAAGTTGTGAGCTAATGAGTCCATGTTTTAAAACTGAAATTTGCATAATAGGCCTAGAGATCCTGACCTGCATAAATGGGCAATTAACAAAATTAATTCTATTAAACCAAAAGAGAATCAATTTTATCAAGATCAAGTAGGAAATTAAAAATCAAGTTCTGGGTAGAACAGAACCGGTGGATGGATGTACTCACAGATGATGGCTAACACCCTGGTAACTAGTTTTTCATACTAATGAGGCTAAAAACCTTGAAAGAACCAATTAAAAGTAAATATCCTAAAATTCAGTGAAGTAGTGAACAAAACAAGGAATTAGAAATGCTCTCACTATGAACAAAAGTTCAGTCACAACTGAATGAACCACATTTGAGGCAATGGGGATTGAAACTCCCCACAGGTCCTTGCAATTAACAAATATTCTGATCCACTTCCCCCCTTCCCACAATAAAGGCCTTAAATAACACACCAGCTCATCATTTGATTTTTTTTTTCACCTCCCTGAAATAAATACCTGCTGATTTTGCTTAGTTTTGAAGAAAAAGTTATAAAATAAAAATTTATTATAAGAGGGTTATTTCTCTACTGTGAGTCAGAATACTCCATCCTAAAACCCCAATCACAGCAACTAGTCTGAAAAAATATTGCATAATTAATTCCAATAAGCCATTTAATAAACCTAAATTTCAAATAAAATATTGATTGACTTCTGTGATAACAGGTTTTGAGATGTGAAGAGGACATCAAAGAACAACCATTTTAAGCTCTTTTCAAACTCTCAAGAATGTAACAAATTGCATACATTCAAAAGTAATAGCAGCTTTACCTTTGTTGAGAGTTTGGTGATTTCTCACAGGTCCTTTGTCCATCATCATTACCGTCTTACACCCCCACACACTGCAAAACCTTGTGGTCACAGAGTTCCTGCCGCTAATGCCAGAGAAGCTTTCCCACCTTCAGCTCTGAGTCCGGCCAGGTGCATGCTGTAGCTCTGAGAATGTTCCCATCTGGGAATATTTTAAAGCAATTGCTTCAGGAACCACTATCTCTCATCAGCTGCTAAAAGGTTTCCACTCTGCCCTCTGCAGCATACTTACCTCTATGGAAAGGGACCACTGGAGTCAGTTGTAAGTGCAGCTTTGCCTCTGGATACCCAAGGGTGGCACATGAGACCATGCGGAGCATTGGGAATTCACTGTCCAACGCTAACGGTGGCCCTACAAGGGGCACCTCAGACAATCATTTGAGTTCTGAAGGCATGGATGTGAGTATTCAGATGTGAATTGTGATGTCTGCTGGTCTGCTATGTCCTAATAACCAGTGGTCATGCTCAGCAGCAGCAGTGTGATTTCTCCTGGAGGTGGGGATTAATCGCTGAATAAATTAGAACTCTGTGTTTTGACACAACGCCGAGAATGATGGGTCCTATCTCAGGCTTTAATGCAGTGCCTTTGTCTTGCTTGGCTGCTGCTTCAGGCACTGAAGCTGCTTTCACTGACTGGTAATTTGTCTAGAGCAAGATACTCTGACATGTACGAGGACTTAGAATGACCCTTGAAGGATTCCAGGGCAGGAATAGCGAATACTTCTCTGCCTCTCTGTTGGAAATTCCACTCCCTCAGATCTAATTATGCTCCTTTTGTTTATTAAGAGAGAACAATTGGTTTGACAGAGAGACCTCACTTCACTGACACCTAACACTATTGATATTTTGTAGATTGCCATTGTGGGGAAGTATCAGAAAAACAGTTAAAAAGGAATTGGCAGTTGGAAGGATACCACAAAGCACCAGAAACAGTATTCACTAGTTCTCAGCAGCTGATTTTCTTCAGGACCAGGAGAGTGAAAGTCTCTGTAATTGCTAACTACAAATGTTTCCATTATCCAGGGAATTGCAAATTCCCTTTAATTGTTGATAGCAGTTTATATACTTGAGGTAGAGGAAGTAAAAGAGAGAGGGAATGAGATCAGTCATTACAGCCAGCTCTCACTCTCCCATCCTAAGGGAAATCAAGCTGCTGTGAACACTAGGGCAGTACAAGGACAGTTTAGCTAAAAGCTAAAAACTTTCAAAATGTTGAAAATAAACCAACATTTTGTGGTATCAAGCTCATTTGAAAAATTATAAAGTAGCACCACAGGTTCCTACAGAGGAACAGTCTGTATATAAGCAAGTGGTTTGGTCCACAGAATAAGTATGCAGGTTCACCAGGCAAAAATTCATGTTTGCAATTAATTTACCTTTCTTGAAAATCCCCTTAGCAGACACACTTCAGTCATACATCTGCCATTTGCTTTCTTCTCCTTTCAAACTCTTAGGC
Organism: Hypocryptadius cinnamomeus; assembly: GCA_013400635.1. Classification (NCBI taxonomy): domain Eukaryota; kingdom Metazoa; phylum Chordata; class Aves; order Passeriformes; family Zosteropidae; genus Hypocryptadius; species Hypocryptadius cinnamomeus. Next base: position 18,532 of record VYZP01054947.1, read on the forward strand.
AGTCAAAATCCCAGATTTGAAATAGTAACACATCTTGAATGCCTTAGAAACACAAAACCACATAACTACTGAAAGGAAGTGTTCTGCTTCAGGAAGATACCCTATGCTTAGGAAAGGTTATTTTACACATACAAAACAAACCAAAATACTCTTAAGCATGAAAAAGTTAGTAATTAAATTATTTAAAAACCAAAAGGGATTCTGTAATTCTGATTTAAAAATGGGTGGAATTTCTTAAGAATACATAAAGTAATAAATTAGTTCAAATGCTAATAATCTCTTATTTCTCTGGAACATATATTATGAGAAGAATTCCCATCTGGTTAAGGTAGAAAACATGGGGATGGAGAGAAACACTAATTATACATTAGCTCAGTAAAACTAATTCATGTGGGACTGCAGCACATGAATAGATGAAATAAATATTAGTATTTTAAAGGATGGAAGAACTAGTAAACATGTAATCATTTTAAACCCATCTCTGTGACAGGAGCCTGGATTTGTAAGTGCTATAGTAAAAGTGAAACTTTAAAAGAGATGAAACCTGGTCAGCATATAGCTGATTGTTTGTTTTCAACAGCAATACAACTGACCATAAAATCATTAGAAAAACAGTGTAAATATCCACTGCCAAGAGGTACTCCTGGGGAATTTCTGAAAAAGTGAAGCAGTAAGTATTCTGGGGAAAAAAACCATAGTTTAATTATATAAAAATACAAATTAAGTCAACAGAATGGAAGTGTTTGATTATGCCAAAATGGAAATAATTTTAACATTAAGTAATTATAATAATTAAGAGATTCTGCTTCAAATCTTTAACAGGAATAAATCCTACAGCTCTAGCAAATTTGGGGACAGATCATGGGAAGGTAGATCAAGGTTAGAGATCTAAAGTTCAAAATTTGGTTTTAGAAGAAAACAAATATTCATTCTTTTCACAATGAATATTGTGTTGTTCTTCAGAGAGTTCTCATCATTCCTACAAAATAAATATTTACAAAACACAATAATATTCAACAAGCTGAAACATCAACATTTAGAAGAAATTAGCCATTTTGAGCAAATCTGATAGTGGAATGTCAGCTTTTGTGCCCACACACAAAGCTGCTGCTCCTCTCTATTCCTGAGGTTTAAAGAATGTGCCATATATACTGTTTATAATTCAAAAGCTGTCATCATTAGAAAGACAAAACCTTTCACCTAGAAAGACAAACATGATTCTGGATTTTTTATAAATGCCCTATTTTACTAAATTAAATCAGAGCATATTGTCATAAACGGGTACTTTTAGGATAGGAAAAATGCACTACTATGAAAAACTTTTTTTTGTGTATGTGGCTACGTGCTTAATTTACAGAACTTTTCCTCTGGGAGTGCTTTTAGTAATTTCTTTCAGGGTATCCTTTTGTAAAATGCAAGTGATCCCAACAGGATATGTAGGTTAGCACTAAGGATAGAAGACAGACTTGGTATTCAAAGTGAAGTTTGTTCTATCCTTCAAAATTTTGTCTGTGCAACACTGCATAAATAACAGACCTGTAGTTTTTTGAGAACCCCATAGAGAGGTTTTGTAATAATCTTCCAAATTTGATTATAGATTCAATGTTTGTGTAATTTACGTGGCTAGAATGTCTTTTAGAAAGACATCAAATCCTGATTTTGAAACTATAGGTAATGGAGAATGCATGACTTTGTTATTAGATGATCCCACAGTTAGCCATCTTGACCTGAAGAGAAATAAACCTACATTTAAATAGGGACTGAACTTCAGACTTTGAAATAAGTTGTTCCCTTGCTTTGGGTTCCCTTTGGATTTGCTATTTTATTGTTTGCTTAAGCAGGACTGAACCAATACGTTGCTACAAGCGAAATTCATCCTGAGAAATTCTTCTGTCTCCCACCCAATCCCTTTTTTCCCCAAGAAAATGGCTCTTGTGCAGGTACTTTCAAAGGATTAGTGTGTCATAAAATACCTCATCCAAAGGCAAGGCAGGGGACAGATTTTGTGCACATAGGACTTAGAGTATCTGCTGTGTCTCAGCAGTGGCAAAAAGGACCATGAATTACCTCTCTCCACCCTCCTAACTGAAGGGACAGAGGCATGTGGCACACAGAGGAGTAACACACTATTGCACCATCAGTACCCCCAGGGATTTGGAGAGGAATATTCCTTCACAGAGGGCTGTCTCTGTCCAGGCACATTGTTGAGGTAGGGAAAGGAGCATGGGTTATACAGGCAGGTGTGAGATATGAAGAAGGAGAGACATGGGCTTCGTCCACAGAGCCAGCTTCAGCAGAGCCAGTGCCATGTCGCTGGTGCTGCTGCCAGAATGTCAGAGACTGAAATATTATGGTTAATTGCTTAAACAATGTTATGAAGGTCCTTTAGCCCATGATGGCAATACTGTATAAAGAAGCTGTAACCACCAAAACACACCCCTCCCTGAAGATGCCTCCTGACTAGAGATTTGGGCTGTGAGTTAAGGCGAAGGGAACTTGAGATAAAGGGGCCACCATTGTTCACTTATCTCAGGTCTAGGGAGAAGTAAACAAGGCTGAGGGAGAAGAATGTATCCACAAGCCAAACCCAACAGCTGCCCTGAAAATCAGCTCTGGATGGGTTCAGGATGGGGCAGGCCAAAGCCCACAGGCTCATCTGCTGAGGCTGGGTTTGCACAGCCTGCCCCCTCCGCCAGCCAAGGGGAAAGGAGGAGCATTTTGAGTGTGCAGTGTAACCCATCCTCCATTTCACAAACTGGCTCAGCTGTAAAACCCACACCCCCAAAAGGCCACATCCATGGGACATTCATGTGAGGGGCAGCTGAGGGGGTGTCACAAACCATCAAAACCCCCAAAGCACTTCCCAGACTCATTCCTGAGACCTTACACCAGAGTACTGCATGTGATGCACAGTGATGCAACAGATGCAGATTGTTGCAAGAGATTGTGTCAAACTTGTGCCCATACCAGGGGAGGTATCTGGGTGCTCCCACCAGGTTTGAACATATCTTAATCCATAAGACTCTATTTTTTTTTGGGGGGGGGACCCTTTCCAGATGGAGAGAATCAATGGGATGTGACTGGGATCCAGAGTGGTGATATTTTCTACATAATCTGTCTCTGTTACTCTCCTTCTCTCCCCTTACCTCTTTTCTATTTCTTTCTCTTTCTCTCTCTCTCTCTCTCTCATTTCCTGTTAAATAAAAACCATACCATTGACTTTGGTATATGGTCTTATTTGCACCTTAATCCGGGCAGAGGCATCACTCTAAAAATATTAATAACTGCCATCAGAGAAAGCCCAAAATCATTTCCATCACAGCCCTTCTGGGGAGGGAGACTTCCTTTACCAACACTGCATAGTGTCTAATACAGTGTCTATTACAGATAACAACTGTAGCACTGTCTCACCCAAAACAAAGGAAATTACTGGTGCTGACTTGCAAGTGGAGTAAATTTTTGCCATTGTTTTCATAGCTTGCTGTGATTGAAATAACTACTCAGGGTTTTTCCTGGAAATTTCCAATGTTTATTTAGGGAAAAACATTTTAATAGCTTAGATGGGTAGGAATCTTTCCACTCTAATACTTTCAATGATTTACTTTCCTAGCTAGATCTTCTTCCTTTTATTGCTCAGGTAAATTTCAAACAGCAGTTTTGGCCTACATACAGCAGATAATGCATGTTGACTCCACTTCTGACAAATTAATGATGCATCTTTGGTAAGACACCATTTTCTGAATATTCATTTTCTCAGAGGGATTGGTTTCTTTCTGCTGACTTCAGCAGCCTTTGTTCAAAACCACCAACTACCGCTATTATCATCATCTAATAAATGTGGCATCAGGAAGTGAGTGTTTAACCAATTCTAACCGATTCTGTCAACACCCAACTGACTAAAAGAAACTCACAGAGATATGTGAGATGACAAAACATTTTAAATGCTAATAATTTGGGACCTTAGAATGTCTGCTGCCAATATAGTAAAATGGCATGTCTAAATAGCTGTAGAAA